>VMDO01008013.1:0-39845 GCA_007922755.1 Pedetes capensis
CTGAGCTCCTCCCCCTCTTTGTGTCCCCCCACCCCAGGTTCAGCCCCTCAGCCAGCCTCCCCAAGGCATCCTCCAAACTGAGCCACACCTGGGAGAAATTGAAATCTTAGACTCTTCCCCTACCCCCACCAATGAAACAGACATCCCGGGCCTGCCATGAAAGGCAGTAAAACAGGCTCGGGCTCCGCTGGGGCCAGGCGGGGGCTGGGCCAAAACAAGCATCCAGATTTGGGGAAGGAGCCAGGGAGGGCATGTCCTGGGCTCCAGGCCAGGGCTTTCCTGCCCCCCTCCCCTACTGCCAACTGCCCCCAGGCACCCAGTTTGGGGTCCCTAACTCCCTCTCTTCACCCCCACAGTCACCATATGATGATCTGGGCTGGTCGATCAGGAGTGGAGGGGAGGGGTAAGGAATTTCAGCTGTGGGGGCTTTTCCGTGCAGGATGCCTGGGTCCCACCTCCCAAATTAGGGTACAGCTGCATGAGGACAAGACATGGAGCCCATCTGCCACCTCTCTTCCTGCCCCGCTGCCTAGTTTCTGGCTGGGCCCTTCCATGATCAAGGACTTTCTAGGGTGCCCCCTTTCTGTCCAGGCCACCTTAGGCTGTGAGAATCTCTGCACCTGCCAGCTGGTACTAGGACAAGGGGTAGAATGTGGATGATGGTCTGCCATCCTCGATGTCAGGGCACAGTTCCGGGAGGGGCTGAATGACTGCCCTGGTCTTTGCCAAGCCCTACCCCAGCCGAGGGGCACCATGCGTGGCCTGACTAGTCTGGGTCTGGCTGCACAAGAGTTAATCTCAGCACCCCCTCCACGTGTGTGCAGTCAAATTCCAGGAACGCTTTCCATTAAGGATGCTCCAAGCAGATTTCATTTACATTAATAAGAACCAGAAAGAATCTGTGGGGTGGGGGAGGTGGTGGCTGCTGCTCAGTTTGCATTTGAGGCTGGTAGAGGGCAGCAGAGCAGCTTAGGCAGGGACTCCTGGTCTTAGAGAGGAGGCCCTGCCTGTGCTGAGGTGCTAGGGGAGATCCCTGAGAGAGGAGGCAAGCAGGCAGATTCTGGAGGCCCCTTCCCTCAGAGGGGATCCCAGCAGGGAGGATGGCAGAGCCCATGGGGAAGACAAGGCTAGGGGCGAGGGTCCTGGGGTTGCATGAACTATTGAGGAGATCTCTCAACTGGGTGCACTGAAGACCATGTTGAGCCTCAGTTTACCAATCTGTTCTGCTCTATCTCCTCCCTTGGATGTGTGGCTGCTGCATTTGCAGGAGAGATGCTGAGCTTTGAGACTGTCTACTTAAGGGCTGGAGTCCCTTCCTGGGCTTCCTCCCCTGCAACCGTCCTTTCCAGCCCTGGAGCTGAGCAGTAACTGGCCCTTTGAGATCCATTCAGGAAGCTCAGGAACCTATTTTAGGTGGAACCTCCAAGACCCACTACCTGGAAGTGAGAAAACTGCAGAGGGACTGGGTACGTGCACAAAAGTGTATGCATAAGTGTGTGCGTGCTGGGCGGTGGCTTGAGCTGCTGTCATGTCATGCTGTGGCCCTGGGGGCTCCCTCCCTCTTCCCGGTTCCAACCCAGCTGCCAAGTAGGTTTCTTTCCTTCCTTCAGGGGTAGCAGGAGCATCTGATTCCCGCCCACTGGGGCACTTGCATGCAGGGCTGAGCCTGTGTGCCTGCCTATGTGCCAATGGCCAGGGCAGAAGTACATGTGAGCAAACACACTTCATGAACTGGAGAGGGAGTGCTGGGGCCTGCAGGCACCTGAGTGGAGTAATCTCGCATGCTTCAAGGGTGCTGGGGAAATATGCACGCAGCCTACTGCAGCTGTGCCTGCATGTGCCTGAGTACACACTGCATGCTTGTGAGTGCAGCGGGTGGCCCTTTTGCCTAGCCAAGGAGGGAAGAAGCCCTGGTCCTGCAGTCCCTGAAGATTTAGGCTCAGCTCTGCCTTGTTCCAGGCCTAGTGGACCGAGCATCCTCTGGTGGTGGGCTGTGCTGGGCCGGGGGGGAACAACTGTGCAGGGGAAGCCAGGCTGAGCTCCCCCACAGCTGCACCTGCCCCACCTTCATGACCAAGTCAGGGAACACAATTTGGGGAGGATTAATCACTTCCACAAATCCAAACATTCTCCATAGCTTCTGTCCAGCTGGAGGCAGGGTGGTGATGCTTACCTGGAGCTGGGAGCTGGGCCTGGGTCTGAGGAGCTTCCTGGCCTCTGCTGTGCAGGAAAGTGGACAAAGGTCCTGGCCACACCTCTTTCACCCACTTGCAGTGGCCTCCCTCACTAGCATGCGGACTTCACGCACAGCCCCATCTTATCTCAGCAGCCTCAGAGATGGAGTGGAACTGACTCCCCCAGACCTCTGGCTGCCTGCTCCTCTACCCCTTATCTTCCCCCCTCAACCTCTTCCCCCAACCCCTTGCAGCCACAGCAGACCACTCTAGCTTTTCTTCCCAGCATCCCCTAGGCCTTGCTCTTTGTCTTTTTTCCTGTCTCTCCTGTCTTCTCTCTCTCCCCAGGGTGTTGGGGGTGGGGGACATCTCAAGGCCTAGCTCACTCTAGGGTTGGAATGCATGGTGCCAGAGCTCAACCTTATCCCCACAGGAGGGACTCATCTCCACTGAGCCCTTAGGACCGAGGTCAGCTGGGCAGGGGGGACTCAGGTTGAAATTCAGGCTCAGCGTTTACCAGCAACAGCCCAACCCAGTAACCTCTAGCGACTGCTCTGAACCTCGATTTCTTTTTTCTTTTTTGGAGACAGAGTCTCACTATGTACGTAGCCCAGGCTGGCCTGGAGCTCATTCTCACAATCCTCCTGGATGTAAGTGCAACTTGGGCAAAGCAGGATGGGAGGGCCCTGCCCTTGGCCTGTGCCTGCTATTGGAAAGCTCTTTCTGGCTAGGTGTGGCTCACTCCCAATAGAGTTCTGATCTTAACTTTAGGGGTCCATACTCCTGCCACCATTTGGAAGGCTGGGTAGGGGCCTGTGGGTGACCCCTGCTTCCATCCAGAAGTCCTGAGTAAGCTCGCCTCTGAGTCCCCATGCACTGCAGAGGCACAAACTGCAGATGTGATGTGGGCTCTATCGAGTATTTTGAGAGCCAATAGTTATGTATACCTGCAGCCATAGCCCTGTGGCATCCGATCCAGTCAGATCTCGGAAGCTAAGCAGGGTCTGGCCTGGTTAGTACCTGGATGGGAGACCGCCTGGGAACACCAGAAGCTGTAGGCTTGGGAGAAGGACCTGGCAACCCCCTCCCAAAAATCAATCTGCCATTGAAAACCCTATGAACAGCAGAGAAGCACTGACAATAGTGTTTCCCCTGTTGTACAGAGGATCACTATGAGTCAGATACTGACTCGATGGCACCTAACAACAACAACAATAGTTATGCAAATGGGTAAAGGGAATGCAAGTGGCAGAAATGCACTCTACTGACCATAGGTATTATTTACTGGGTTGGAAAGGATTGCTAAGAGACTGAAGTACTTACTGTGCACAGGGCTAGCCTGGGCCTTGCCCCACAGCTGGGTGCTATAGGTACAACTTCCCTGTCTAGCCAGTGCAGCTCTTTGGAAGGAGGTAGGGGACCCTCAGGAACGTGGTGCTTGCCTGACTCCACACAAATAGATTTGAGGCCCAAGTTCTAGTCAAGTCTCCCTGAATTTCAGAGACCTAGGAAGAAGCCCTGGGAACCTCCTGTACCTCAGGACTTCATGGAACATCTTCCCATTACCGCAGCCAAAACCAGCCTGGCCAGATAGATGATGGAGTGCTGCCACCTGGTGACCACTAGCAGCAGTGCTCTTCTCCAGGATTCTGTTGCCTGGGCAAACTCCCCCTACACCCCACCTGTCCCTGAGGGCATTCATCCCTCCGGAATCAATGTGGCAGGGCTCCAGGCACCCTTGAGAACCCCAGCCAGACTGTGCATGCCTGGGCAGCTTAGCTCAGGCCTGGCTGCTCATCTGGGCTTTGAAACTTGTTTGATGCATGGCCATGACAGCTGTTCCTGGATGGCCCTCAAAGTCCTGCACATGGCAGCAGCTGTCCCAGCCCAGGGCAGTCTGGACTTATGAAACCTGGAAGCCCCCTCCAGGTCAACAAATGCCCTTCTCTGACTGGGAAATTTGCACGGTTGTCAGCATCCCCATGTCAGGCATGGTTAGGAGCAGGAGTCCCCTGGGCAGGGCAGGGCAGAGCACTCCTCCAAGATTGGCATGGCCAACCCTATGGGCCAGTGGGAGGAGGTCTGTGCCCTTGGGGTTTCAGCTTCAGGTTTTGAGAGGTGGGAGCCATTTAGCACCAGCAGGATCCCCTAAATATGGTCTTGCATGCGAGCTGAGCCCCATGACAGAGGCTGTCAAACCTCAAGAGCTAAGTCCATTAATTCAGATGCAGGGTAAAGGCTGCAGTCACCTGGCTAGGAGGGCCGGTGATAGGTGTGACTGGAGGAGTGGCCTGAAAGCTTTGGGACGGAGTCTCCAGCTTCCCCAAGGAGCTAAGACACTCATGTTCATAGGGACTTGCAACTTTATGTCCTAAGAAATGCCATGCCAGACACCAGAAGCTGTGGGTCACAGCAGTCTGCACAGGACAGCCTGCAGCAGCTAGGAGCACGGGGCCAAGTGGAATGGAGGGATCTGAGTGCCCTTCCTTGGGTTCCAGAGGCTGAAGGAGTGCTGGCTCCCTAGGCAAGACGCTACCACCCAGCCTTTGAGGCGCTGGGTGCAGGTAATTAAGAACTTCCTAGATCCCACTGCGCCTCTTCTCACCTGAAGGGCCATCCCCGTCGTCAGATGTGGCTAATTAAGCTGCTGGTGACTGCTGTTCTGTGCTAGAAGCGTATCTCCCCACATAGGAGGTACTTGGAGGTGGGGCTGACCAATCCTCAGGCTACCAAACCTGGAAGACCCTTTCTGAGAGAGACATTCTCTGCCCCTTTGGGAGCCTGGGGCATTTATGAGGCTCCCAAGCCTCCCTCTGAAGAAATCTAGGCTTAGGGCTTCTGCATTTGCCTCTCCCTCTCCCTCACAAAGTTGTGATTAAGCTAACTCTAAGGCATCACCACCTGGCTGGCTGGGGGGGCACCTATCCCTTGGAAGCCCCTCCTATTTTCCATTCCAACCAAGTTAAGGGCCAGGCCTGCCTCAAAATAGAAAAAGGTTACCATCCACAAAAGTCCAGAACAAGATTCAAAAGACCACCTTCCCTGACTGTATTTCAAACCCATGGGGCTCAAGTAGCGCATGGCCAGATTGACAGTGTGCGCACCCATGACATCACTTGGTCCCCAGAACACCTTCCAAGACCCAGGCACACTTTCTGCTCTCATCGAGCATGGTCTCTTGGCCAAAGTGATGTTGTCCACCCTGGTGCTGAAGACAAGAATGGGACAATACTATCCAGAACAGAACCCCCTGCAATGTCCCAGGGCAGCACCTCAGCAGTTGGGAAGACAGAGGGAAGGAGTGCTGCTGCAGGGGGAAGAGAAACAGGTCCCTTTGCTCCTCTACCTCAGTGGAAGAGGAACCAGGTATCAACTGAATCACAGCCCAAAGTACAGAGGTTCTACCCCAGAAAGCACAGCATACCCTCTGGCACGTTTAGAATAAGCTGTGAAAATTGGATAAATGCTCACATTTACTTTGGTCTTTAAACTGAAAGTAGAAAGCTCACTTGGTTGTGGCTGAGTTTCCACTTAGTTTTAAAACATGTTCTTTTTGGGGGTGTGGCAGTACTAGGGGGTTGAATGAACCCAGGGCCTCACATGCTATGCACACTCTACCTCTGAGATGCACCTACAGCTTTTTTATTTTGAGACAGAGGCTGCCTCTCTGGCCTTCAACCTGTGATCATCCTGCCTTAGTTTCCTGAGTCGCTGGGATTACACGGGTGTGCCACCATGCCTGGCCACATTAAACTCCTGAATTTAGAAATGTAAATATGAAGCCAGGTGGATCTCGAGCCCAAAGCCAGCCTGGGCTACATAGCAAGTTCGAGGTCAGCCTTGTCTATATGATGATACCCTGTCTCAAAAAACCATATCCAGCTGGGCGTGGTGGCGCACGCCTGTAATCCCAGTGGCTCGGGAGGAGGAGGCAGGAGGATCCCAAGTTCAAGACTACTGGCAGTCTGCATAATTTAGCGAGACCCTGTCTCAGAAAAAGTTAAAAAATGGGCTGAGGGTGCAGCTCAGTGGTCCAGCACTTGCAGAGCATGCAGGCATGAAGCGAGGCCCTGAGTTCAACCCCCAGTACCACACACACACAAAAACCATATCCAAACCAAATCAAACCAAAAAACACAACAAAACAACTGGGGAAAAAAAAACAAAAACAAAAACAGAAAACAACAACAAAAACTCCACCAGACCTATCTGGCTCAAACATCCATTAACCCATCCATTCACCCACCCAAGAATAAAGAGACATGAGACACCGATTTTTCAAGATATTTCTTTTGTAAAGGAGCCAGATTTGGCAACTAGACTGAAAATCTTCCAAAATTCTGTACAAATGTATAATGTACAAATATACACAAGGCTTTTTCCAAGAAAAGACATCATGACGACAAATGACGGAGGTGGCTTTGGTGTCACTTACCACCTAGGGCATTTCAACCCCCAAGAAGGAGGGAGCATAACATAGGCTACACATGTAAAACACACTACAATACAATATGTACACTGAAGTATAAAAGCCCGTCATCCCCTCTGGTCTGTTCACAGCCCACTGGTGTAAAGGCAGGCCATTCCCCACATAAGGGAGCTCCTTTAAGGTGGGAGGGACAACTCTGCAGAATGACATGGTGTGTCCTAAAACTATTAACAGCCCAGGCAAGGCCTCAGAGTAACAGGCAGTAAGAGCAACTTCAGGAGATGGCTTGCTCCTTTTCATCTCTGTCTGTCTCACTCCATCTCAGTGAACCGGGCAAACATGGCTTTCCGGACAGCATCTTTATAGGAATCGGCACCTGACAACCCATATGCACTGCCTTTGGCTCCTAGGCCAGCGCCTTTTAGCCTGACTTGAGCCTGGGGAAACAAAAGGATTATTAGCATCTGGCAGGTAGGGTGTGGACTGCTCCCACCTCGCATCCAGCCCACTCCTTATGGAGCAGAAGCCCCCACCAAGCGATAGGAAGTTTTATAGGAAGACAACACTTTCTACACTAGAGACCTGGGGTAGGTTTAAGGACTGGAGCAATAACACGGTCCAAGGAAGACAGCCAGGTGAGCCCACACCCCACACCCAGTAATGCCTCCTCAGCAGGCATCCAGGCCTAGCTAGGGAGCCAAAGCATTCCACTGAAGCCAAGGGGGAAGGCCTGGTAATCACAGGCACAAATTATAGCAGGTATCAGCAGAACTCACACGCACAAGATAAACATGGCAAGAATCTGACCAAAGCCATGATGCCAGGACAGGGTGGGGGCAATTACTGGTGGAACTGTTGCTTAGGCCAGTGGGTGGGGGCTTCTGACTCCAGAATGATGCCTCCATCTGAGATCTGACCAACCCATGGATTTCTTATGGATGAAAATCCTACTCAATTTTAATTTTTTGAATGAGCAAGAAGGGCTGCTGGGATGTAGCTCAGTGGTAGAATGCTTGTATAGCATGTGCAATGCCCTGGGTTTGATCCCCAGCACTGCAATTAATGCCTGCATCCATACCATTGTGGGGTCTGATCCCATCAGATCTCAGAAGCTAAGCAGGGGTCGGACCTGGTTAGTACTTGGATGGGAGATGGCCTGGGAACACCAGGTGCTACAGGCTTGGGAGACGGACCCGGCAACTCACTCCCCAAAAACAATCAGCCACTGAAAACCCTATGAATAGCAGAGATGCACTGACAATAGTGCTTCATCTGTTGTACACAGGAACACTGTGAGTCAGACACAGACTCGAGGGCACCTAACAACAACAAACAAAACAAACTCCCTCACCTCCCACCTCCTGGGGTGGGGGAATAAGCAGAGTGAAGTAAGGAAGGGCTGCAGGGGAGAATCCCACTTAGTGAGGTGACCACTTCATCTGTAACCTTGTGTTACAATAAAGCTGCCACTGGGTCCCAGACCCTCTAGGTGCTTTTATCTCCACTCATCTCTTCACCAAGCAGGTAAACTTGGCACCATTGATACCTGACCCTGTGCTTACCTCAATGGGAGCTGTGATGCCTTGACATTTTCTTCCCAAGCCTGAGCCTTCCCGCCAGCCCATGGCCTGCAGCATCTTGTTGCCAATGTTACTGTGGTCAATGCCATCTTTGGTGGGCTGCTCGTAATTCCTGCCAGTGGCAAACACACAGTTACTTAAAAAACCAGAGCCCCAACTAATGAACGGGAAAATGGTGCACATCACATACACAGTGCCAGCATCAAACTGCTTCTTGCGCTTGGGCTCTGGAGGTTCTGGTATGCCATACTTCTCCCGTCTTTCTGCAGCTCGATCTCGGTATTTCATCTACATGGGATAAAAAAAAATACAGCTAGATATTCAGATTTCAATGTGTAATCAATCATCTATTGCACCTAGACTTTTTAGGACTTTTACCCCAAGCACCTTTTAATTTGGACCTTGGCTTTTTAGTCTGCTCTTAAATACCAAATTCCTTGTTTCCCTTAACATACATGGTCCCCTCACCCATCCAGGTCCTAAAGGAAGAAGAGGGCAGAGTTGCCCATTTCCGGCAGCATTTGGACAGGCCTGCCTCCAGGGACAAATAGTGCTAAGGAGGCTTCCAGAGACCTGTACAGCACTCCCTGGGGAGCTGGAACTATAACCAATAGGGAAAGGGGAACGCTAAAGCCTTAAGTACAGATACCTCAGAATTGTTTCAGAGTGTCTAACCCACTCGTTCACTTCTAACCTTTAGGCCTCTATTTGCATTTATAACCCTGCCTGCCTGGCCTCCAACCTGCCCCAACAACCAGTAGCTACGAACGCTTGCCAATTATTGATATTACAGGCTTCCGTCTTTGCCCTCAGCCCTGTTTGCCACACTCTGGCCACTTCTTTCCACATCACCTGCAATCATCTCATGTCCTGCTATCTATTGTGCCTAACGTGAAGCCTCCCTCGTTACCCAGGAAGGCTTCCTTGGCCAGGCCAAATGAGAGCATCTCCCTGTAATAAAACCCTGTGTGTGTCACTAGTGAGCACCTGGCATTCAGGACCTGTAAGCTGCCCTGAGAGTGTGCTTCTGGACTTGTGAACCTTATGAAGGGACAGTGTGGGGCCCACAAATCACATACAGCTCAAGTCCAGATTACATGAGCTACAATGTTCTGGGGACAAGCATGTGACAATTTTTCTAGCCTACCCTGGGGACTTGGAACTACATACTACAAATAAAAACTAAAGACATGATGGGTGCAGTGGTGGATGCCTGCAGTGCTAGCTATTCAGAAAGCTGAGGCAGGAGGATTGCTTGAGTCCAAGAGTTCAGGGCCAACCTGTGTAAGAAGGCAAGGTTCCATCTCAAAAAACAAACAATCAAATCAAAACAAACAAAAACTGCTGAAGGCAGATATCCCAAGATACTCTTCCTACTGCCACGCTGTTTCTCATTTACCTCTCTCTCCCTCAGTTCCAAGGCTTCCAGCTCTTGTTCACTCAGCCTTGATCTTCGGTAGATGTCCATGTTTTGCTATACAAGAGAGGTTACAGACACATTTAGAATTCTGACCATCCTAATATGAAATGTCATTAACACCAGCACTATCCACTGTATTCTAAGAACCAAAACCCAGTTTAATAAAAAATAGAGCCTGGGGTGTGTGCAGATGCAATGCTCCTCCCTATCCTACATTCTAGAACAGGCACGTCCAACCTGGGACAGCTAGTAACGTGGCCTCATCAAGTCTATTAACATCATTTCTTCGTGGCCCCCTTTACTGTGTGTATGCACTAACTATATTATAGAATTTATGTGTGGCCCAAAACAATTCCTCTTTACTTGATGCAGCCCACGGAAGACAGAAGATTGGACAGGCTTGCTCTAGAACAACTTCCTAAAAGGGAACTGTCAACCTTCACTATGGTGAGGGCACTCCCATCATCTCATGCTCCCCTCCCCACCTCCGATCAACTCAGAGAAGCAAGGCCACCTTATGTAAGTCTGAGAGCTGCTGGTGCCTGACCAGGGCATCTCTGTTTGGGAACTGACGACGGCAGAGTAAGCAAGCCATCTTCTTCCAGTCAGCTAGCTTCTCTTCTTCACTTTCAAGTCTCTCCACCAGCTCTTCTTCATTGTCACTGTCACCACTGTAAGCAGCGACCAGACCCCTCTGGGGACAAATGGAGGATGGGTCATTGGAAATGAGCAACAGGAAGATAATAATAGTTATGTGCCAAGATAATGTAATGCCAAAATGTGACAGAATCCCCATGATGCTGTTATCAGTCTTTAATAGCGAATCACATTTCATCAACTATATGGAGCAGTAAGGTCTTTCAGTACTGGGCCTCACAGCCTCTTGGTACCAAACCCCCCTGAAGCCCAAGAAATAGGTTTTTGGATGACCGTTTTCAAACCACTGACCATGTATAAAAACCCCAAATACAACAACAGATCAGAGTAATGGCCCAGCTGGACCAGTAACTGTCAAGCCGAGTTAAGTTTTTTCTTGTCTTAATTTTCTCTTTTCAGACCATTAAGACTTCTATTTACAGATGCAGCAAAATTCAATTTACTGAGCTTAGGAATCCAGGCTTCATTCATCGCTCCATCTCACCTGCTCTCAGGCACAGAAAACAAAGACCTGAACAAGGAAGGATCTTATGTGCCACAACTGTTCTAAATACCCACCAACAAAGACCACATTCCATTTTAAGTAGGAATCACACTAGCCAAATAGTTGAAATTCAAAGTGAGACATAAACTGCAGACACGGCCTTGAAAACATGGGTGGTACTTTCTTACTTTGAGGGGATTCTCCTCATCTCCATTTCGTACCAGTTCTGGGATGAGCTGCTGCCTCTCAGCTAAGGCTCCCTGGGAAGCAAAACAAGTCATAAGCCTCAAGTTTCATGTAGATTCCCATTATGAATGTGGCCATTCCCACTACTATTACCTTCTTCTCAAAGAGAGCAAAGCCAGCATCTGCTGCAGCAGATTCTCTTCTTTCCTCTTCTCTCAAGGAATTAACAGGTTGAAAGCTGTTTTTAAAATTTTCTTTCTGCTTGTTTAAACTCTTAGCCCAGCGTTCCATGTCTTTGGCGATCTAATGTTAAACATCACCACCAAAAAACACTTAAGTCTTCTATACCATAACAGTAAGCCAATAAAGAGCTTATTTTAACCACATGGTCTATAACAAACACCTTTTATCTACTCTTCTACCTACAAATATTTCCATAAATGCTATCACATACAACCAGAATACTTTTTTTTTTTTTTTGCGGTACTGGGGGTTTTAACCCAGGGCCTCGCGCCTGCATGCTCTGCAAGTGCTGGACCACTGAGCTGCACCTCAGCCCATTTTTTTTTACTTTTTGAGACAGGGTCTCGCTAAATTACACAGACTGCCTCTGGTCTCGAACTTGCGATCCTCCCACCTCTGCCTCCTGAGCCTCTGGCATTACAGGCGTGCGCCACTATGCCCGGCCAGAATACTTCTTGAAAGCCTCTTCTGAGACTTCCAGGATGATTTTTTGTTTTGCTTTGTTTTTATTTTTTTGTTTTTGCTGGGGATCAAACCCAAGGCCTCACACATGCTAGGCAAGCATTCTACTTACTGAATTACATCCCCAGCCCAGCTCCATTTCTAAGAATCCAAATAAAGCTGATATAAGTGCTATAACCCAAAAATAAAGAATTTAAGCCCTTTAATATTCTAAGGGGAAAACTAAGAGTCCCCTGGATAATCCCTGCTCTTACCTGTTGGGCTGTTTTGCTCTTGGGTTTTTCTTTCTTCTCTTTTCCCTCTTTGGCAGGAGGCAGGCCTGTCTGCTGGTGGGAGCTAGACTCTGCAGCTGGCACATAGGTCTCCTTCTCTCCATCCCAGTAAAGGTACTGCTGCGTTAAGGAATTATAGTAGTACTAGGAGAAAAACAATATAATAAATACAGACTTTCTGCTATAGTAATTATTTTTTCCTTTCCTTTCTCTTTCCTTTCCTTTCTTCCTTCCTTCCTTTCTTTCTTTTTTTTTTTTGGTGCTGGGATTAAACCCAGGGCCTTATCCATTCTAGGCAAACATTCTACTGCAGAGCTATATACCCCGAGCCCCGATGTGTTAAACCTTAAAGAAATATTTTATCAAAAATGTAGGTCGAAAAAAACAGTGTCATAAAATCAAAACATAAAAATATAAAATATGTTGTGGACTGTGGACTAGTGATATTTCCTGCCCAGAAAGGACTTGGGGTATATCTTGGTATATAAGAGGAGGATAAACCAGTTAGCAAAGAAGTGTGAACCTTCTAAACTACAAGTAGAATATGTTTTCAAGAATCTAGTCCTCATTAATTTAATCCTTGGACCTACCTAGGGTGTATCCAGAGAGCATTATATCTCATTCCTTTCCACAGATGGTTTACACAAACCAGATGGCCAGAAGAGGTGAGTGTATCATGGAGCTTGCATATTCTCTGTGATGATTAGTCAATTGCCCTTCACTTATCTACAAAGAACTCTTTGGACCCCAGGCAACCAAAAAGAGGAAAGGTAACACCTTTCCTCTCTTGTTCTTTATTCCTGTTACTCATTCTACCTGCTCAAAAAGAACCCAAGAGTATATCTATGATGTCTCTTGTAGGGAAGGTGGTATGAGTAACAAAAATAGAAGGTATAACTTCTATGGTTATACCAGGGATAATTGCCAGGAAAATGGTCAGACTGCACAAACAAGAGAAATGGAAGAACTGCAGAGGATGGGATTGCTCAGGCAGGTGGCACAGAGCTTCACACTTTCCTCTCAGAAACTACATGCTCTCAAGGCTAACCTCCAGTTAAAAGTACTTATTTTAGTACACTCTATATACAGCTCCTGGTCATAAATAGTTATCTATTTATGGAGTGTTAAAGTTGTTTTTCCTCCTTAAAAGTTATATACCACCAAAAATAAAACACCACTCCACAGATTTGCTAAATTCTACCCTCAAGAACACATTGTTATTGTTTGTTGTTAGGTGCCGCTGAGTCAGGTGCGACTCATAGCAACCCTCATAGGGTTTTCAATGGCTGATTGTTTTGGGATTCCTTTGGGAGTAGATTGCCAGGTCCTTCTCCCATTCAAGAACACATAGGTAAAGTGTATTATATTCATTAAACAAACAAACAAAAAGAACACATAGGTATGCTAAGTAAACCAAATAAAAAAAAAGTCACGTATTATCTGACTCCATTTATATAATATGTCTAGAATAGATAAATCCATAAAGACAAAAGAGTAGATTAGTGGTTACAGTGGAGGAGGGAATGAGAAGTGACCGTTTAATGGGTACAAGGCTTCTACTTGGAGCAGATGAAACATTATGAAATTAGATAGTGCTGACAGTTGCACAACACCATAGATACACTGAAAACCATTGAATTATATGAGTGGTTAAAATGGTGAATTTTGTTATGTGAATTTTATCTCAGTTGAAAAAGACACACAGAAATTCTAACTTCAATTTAAAACTTTTAGCTAGATCTTTTCAAAATCTTAACTTGACAAAATTCTACCTGATAACAGAAATCAGAATCGTGTATACTGAAGAGGTAGGGTGCTGACTGGCAAGAGGCGAGAGGACCTTGCAGGTGTGCTGGGAGTGTTCTGAGTGTTAGTGGATATATGAATGTGCAGCCATGTAAACATTTAAAGAACTGCACCCTTCAGTCTTGTGTACTTCTTTTCTTTTTTTATAGTACTGGGGAGTTGAACCTAGGGCTTCACCTATGCTTTTGCAAGCTCTCTATAACTGAGCCACAAGCACAACCCATTTTTTTACTTTTTATTTTGAGACAGGGTCTTGGTAAGTTATAAAGGCTGCCTCTTGCCTCAGATTTGTGATCTTCCTGCCTCCATCTCTCAAGTAGCCAGGATAACAGGCGTACGCGATTATGCCTTTTTTTGGTGTACTTTTCTACACATACACTATACCTCAAAACATTTTTATTTGAGTATTGAGGGGTTGAACCCAGGGCCTCATGCATGCTAGGCATGTGCCCTACTAATGAGCTGCACACCCAGTTCTTTTTTTTTATTTTGAGATGGGGTCTCACTAAATTGTGCAGGCTGCCTCCGGCATCCAACTTGTAATCCTCCTGCCTTGGCCTCCAAAGTTGCTGGGATTACAGGTGTGCGCTGCGGCGTCTAAGATTACTGGAGAAAAAAATCCTAAAATTACATCCTGGTGGCTATGAAAAAGTTAAAACTAGCTGGGCGCAGTGGAGCACACCTATATTCCCTGCAGCTTGGGAGGCAGAGGCAGGAGGATCGTAAGTTCGAGACCAGGGGCAGTCTATGTAACTTAATGAGACCCTGTCTCAAAAAAAGTAAAAAAAAAAAAAAAAAAGGGCTGGGGGTGCAGTTCAGTGGTCCAGCACTTGCAAAGCATGCAAGTGTGAGGCCCTAGGTTCAACTCCTGGTACCGGGAAAGAAGAAAAAAAAAAAAAAGTTAAAAACTTAACTGGAGGCAGGAGATGTAGCTCAATTGTAGAGTGCTTGCCTAGCATGCATAAGGCCCTGGGTTCAATAGCCAGTGCCATAGAAAGTAAAAAAGAAAAATAAAACAATCTGGGCCACACACTCCTTAGCAGTGAATATTTAATCTCTTAAATATTTTATTTCACACCTCATAAATGTCCTAAGGGAAACCAAGATCCTGCTAGCAAAATTAAGGAAGAGCACACTTACTTGTGAGTTGGGGTCATAGTAAAGCCCTGTTGCAGGATCATAATAATATCCTGAAGATTCATCATACTGGTAGGTAGATGTGTCAGGTACTGCTGCAAAACAAAATCCACCACACAGTCATCCCAGGCAAGAAACTGGCTTTATTTCAAATGCTAAGCCAGTGAGGTGCAGCAGGCCTTAATGTTGTTCTTTCTCTCATATCCCAAGTGTCCCTCTGACACCCATTTCAAAGGGAGAGGAACTTTTATTAAACAAAGACAACTAGAACCTTCCAACTGTCAACAGCCCCATGAGGTTTGGCTTACCATATTTGTTACCAGGAACTACACCAGTGGGGGAAGCGGCTGGGGCCTGTGTACTTGTGCTAGTGCTAGGCTGTGCTTCCTCAGTCTGGAAAGAACAGCAGCTTCAATATAATTTCAACTGTAAAGCCTTTCAAGAGAACTAAATCACTGCAATCATCCAGGTGGAAGGGCTCCCCTCACAGCAAGGATCTAAGGCAACCCTTTAGCAAAATGCATGCTGACAACTTTCTTTCTAAAGGTCAAGCTGAAGCATTCAAAAAGTACAAATATGCCTTGTTTGGTATTTTATATTCAAAACACACGTGTACATATAATAAAATTATTTTATTATCTAACATGGTAAGATAAAGAGAGAAGTAGATTGAAATGTATATTATTCAATCCTGGTTCATATAGTAGGAAAGGATAATTTTTGTACAGCGACATAAAGTTTTCCCAACAGTCATCAATTCTGTATTTAAGAGGATAGGATTACCGGAGAGCCAGGTGGATTGGAGGTCTGATTATACAGCTGGGGACTCTGGGACACGACAGCCGCTGAGGTGGTGGTCACTGCTGTGCCTGATGGAAAAAACAGGAGTTAGGGTAAGCCATGACACTGAACTCCAGGCCAACTATCTGTCTTTGTACGTCAGTTTTCCCCATTTTTGGTTTATTTGGAAACAGGATTTCACTATGTAGATCAGCCTGGCCTTGAACACTCAATCCTCCTGCCACAGTCTCCTGAATGCTGGGATTATAGGTGTATGCCACCACACCTGGATGTATGTCAGTTCTTAATAACCTAATTCCCACTAAGGACTCTGGAATCTTTTTTTTTCCTTTTCCTTTTCCCTTTCCTTTCCTTTTCTTGCCATATATGAGGGTGGATCCCAGGGTCTAGCACATACTTTGCAAGTGTTCTACCACTGGACTGTATCCTTAGCTCATTCTTAATCCCAGCAACTAAAGAGGCAGAGCCAGGAGTACCAGAAGTTTGAGGCCAGACGCAGCCTGCATAGCTCACTGAGACTCTGACTTAAAATAAAAAAATGGGTTAGGCGTGCAGACTAGTGGTACAGCACTTGCAATGTATGTGTGAGGCCCTGGGTTCAACCCCCAAGTACTAAAAAACAAAAACAAAATCCCTAAAGTCTTCTATAGTGACCCTCCTGACTGATGTCTGAGCACTCCTCAGGGGCACACATGTCCTGCTGACCTTAATTTATGTGGGCATTCGTGACTCTTAACATGGAAAGGGGAAATACAGAGCTGAATTCCAAGAACAAAATTCATTATGATATGGCCTCTAAGAAGTTATACTGGCTCTACATGTACACAAACAACCCCAACCTTCCCCAGAATCCTTGGGCCCTCTCACATTCTTGCAAGGATATGGACTTGTAGCTTTGGATCTAGTTAAGACACCTAATCATTTTTCCTTAACTACGGCTTAAACAAAAGGTGAAAAGGAGATGAAGTTTTAAGTTTACTACCTGACGTAGATGATGCATCAGATTCCAATCCTCCAGCTTGTTGTTGATAAAACTGCTGGTAATCCTGTGAATACTAAAAAGAAGCCCACCATTAAAGATGCTTTTTTCAGACACACTGTGCAGATTGTAAGTTGAATGCTAGTCAAACAGACCTACCTGAGCATACTGGGCATAACCATCCTGGCCTGGCTGGAGGTAACTATAGTCAACACTGCCTCCTTCACCACTTTGAGACTACAAAATGTCAAAAGAAAACGAAGTAAATACAAACTTAATGGACATAATATAAAGCAGCCAAGAAGTACCCCCTAAAAATGTCCTTGGAGAACTACTGCAAGAACCACAGTAGAGAATTTGAGTACCATGACCATACTATTTTGAGCAAAAAGACCCTCCTTACCTGGGTGGATGACCACTGAGCAGCTGCAATGGCTGTACTAGCCACAGAGAAGGCGCTGACACGGTTACCATCCGGGAGGACCAAGTCTCTGAAACCACAAAGATCCAATCGTTACTCTACCTCTATGCTTCTAATTAGTGCCTCCACACTGTCACAGGAGCATTGACTCATGCCAACCCTTTGTCAGGAGGTCTCAAATGTCAGCAAGACCATATTTCATAGGGAAAGGGGATTTGTGCACAAGTTTCTTAGTGGGCAAATGTCCCTTAGTATCACTGCTCTACTGCCTAACTGCCATCTGATGAGGCATATGGGGGATGAGTAATAATACTAGAAAAGGGAAATCGCAGTGTTAGACCTAAGTACTATACACACAAAGATATCAGCATGCTGCTCTGGAAGCTCAGGATTGTTTCTGGATGGCTGTGCATTAACTGCTACAATTTGCAGAGAACCTGTTCTCAACATATCTGACATGCCTGTCTTTGTCTTGCTCTGAAACCATTTCTGGCAACCATTACCAAGGAGGACTGGAGGAAGTAAGCCATTAAGAAAAGACAAGTATTTCCCTCCAGGCCTAGAACCATGGAGGAGTAAGTCTCAGTTTTGAGAGCAAGGGGTTGGAGTGCAGCTGACAAAGCATCCCTGGACAAGGACAAAGACGCAGCAGGTTGAAACAAGGATAATGAAGCCACTCACTTTCTGGCACTTTTTGCAAAATCAACCCCAATAGTTTTCCCATCAATTTTCAAAGGAGGATGGAGACTTTGTAGTATCTGAAGCAGCTGGGAAGCATCCTGAAGGAGAATGTGGAGAAAAACAATTTTGTTACATAACTCCTGTAATGGGCCTGCAGTGGTAGCCCTGTGGCATCCGATACCATCAGATCTCGGAAGCTAAGCAGGGTCAGGCCTGGTTAGTACCTGGATGGGAGACCGCCTGGGAACACCAGAAGCTGTAGGCTTGGGAGAAGGACCTGGCAACCCACTCCCAAAAATCAATCTGCCATTGAAAACCCTATGAACAGCAGAGAAGCACTGACAATAGTGTTTCCCCTGTTGTACAGAGGGTCGCTATGAGTCGGATACCGACTCAACAGCACCTAACGACAACAATAACAACAACTCCTGTAAGTCTCTCTCCTTACCACATAACCTCCTCAAGAAAAAAAACTATTGCCGGGCGCAGTGGCCCACGCCTGTAATCCCAGTGGCTTGGGAGGCGGAGGCGGGAGGATCACAAGTTCAAGACCAGAGGCAGTCTGTGTAATTTAGCAAGACCCTGTCTCAAAAAATAAAAAAATGGGCTGGGGGCACAGCTCAGTGGTCCAGCACTCGCAAAGCATGCAGGCGCGAGGCCCTGGGCTCAACCCCCAGTACCGCAAAAAACAAAAACAAAAACAAAACACTATTAAAAAAAAAAGCACAATGATTTCTTACTGTGTTTACGGATATGAAACTTTGAGGAAAAAATACCTCCGGGACACAAAGGTATCCAGTATTATTAAAGGAACAAATGTTAAATCAATCTAAAACAAAGCATGAGGGGCTAAACTGTCAGAAAAGTTCTGCCAGTTGTTTATAGGTTGTTGTTGTTGTTGTTAGGTGCCGTCGAGTCTGTATCCGACTCATAGCGACCCTCATAGGGTTTTCAATGGCTGTTTCTGGATTGCCTTGGGAGTGGATTGTCACATCCTTCTCCCGTTTTTTTTTTTTTTTTTTGCGGTGCAGGGTATTGAACTCGGGACCTTAGAGACTGCAGCGCAGTGCTCCACCAACTGAGCCAAATCCCAGCCCTTGTTTATAGGTACACACATTATTTTTACTACTTATCAAAGGTATCACTCCTGTAATTTTTAGCACCACAAACTGCCATTATACAGCCTTCAACCTTGAGCTTCAAGAACCTCATATGCAGTATTGAAATTAGATGAACTGTATTTGGCTCTTAAAGCTTATTATTTATTTATTTATTTTTTCTTTTTTGGTATTGAGGATTGAACTCCAGGGTCTTGCACATGCCAAGTAGTTGTTTTACCACTGAATTATATCCTTAACCCCAAAATAATTTTTCCCCCCAAAGGAGTCACCAAAGAACCTCACCATTGCAGAAGACAGCTGCACAAATGCAAAGCCTCTGTTCTGCTGGGTCTGTTTGTCTTTTATGAGACGAATATTATTGACAGCTAAGGATGCATAGGGAGACAGTGCTGTCATGATGGAATCCACCACAGTGTGAGGAGCTATGTTCCGAAGAATGATCGCTGGGAGTAAATGAGACAAATGACATAAACACACATTCCTACCACCAATGCTTATCAAAGCAGGTTTCAACATTAACAAAATATCCACTTTAGGGAGTTCTTAAGGTAGCTTTCACTCTAACATGGAGAAAATTCTAAAAATTAATCTTTAATGGGACAAACTAAAGCTGCTGTTGCTCATAAAAAAGGGAAAGGAGCTGGGCATGGTGGTCCACGCTGGTAATCCCAGCATTCAGGAAACTGAAGCAGGAGGACTGATGCGGGTTCAAGGTCAGCCTGGTCTACACAGCAAGTTCCAGGACAGCTGGGCTACACAGTGAGACCTTGTCTGAAAAAATAAATAAATAGTGCCAGGCACAGTGGCGCACACCTGTAATCTCAGTGGCTCGGGAGGCAGAGGCAGGAGGATCAGAAGTTCAAGACCAGAGGCGATCTGCGTAACTTAGAGAGACCCTGTCTCAGAAAGTAAAAAAATTGGCTGAGGGTGCAGCTCAGTGGTCCACCACTTGCAGAGCATGCAAGTGCGAGGCCCTGGGTTCAACACCCAGTACCACAAAATGAATGAATGAATGAATAAATAAATAAATAAAACAAAAAACAAAACAAAAAAGGTAAGGGACTTGGGAGGCTGAGGCAGGAGGATTGGGAATTTGAGGCCAGCCTGGGCTACACAGCGTGACACTGCCTTAAACAAAACAAAAAACAAACAAAAGAATTTTTTAAAAAGGTAAGGGAACTGAAATTTCCAACTCAGGTCAACTTTTAACACAAAAGACAAAAGATTATGCTTGAACTTACTATCACAGTAGTAATCCACAGACTGAACTGACTCTGTGGTTCCAGGGGGCACTTCCTGTTCAGAGTCTAGAAGAAGAAAAGAAGACCCAAGTGAAGACAAAACAAAAAACCCCAATGTGTTTTTAGTAAAGATATACATTAAAATTCCCAAAGTTTTTAAGCATATCTAGTAGTCTCTTTAGTTTTCAAAGATTTGTGGCTGTAGTAAATGCTCATTGTGACATGGCCAATATGGAATGTAGTAGGCCAAAGCAGAACAGCATTACCCTGCACTAAAGAAAAGCAGATGTAGAATGCATACCAGCTGAGTAGACTTAATTTTGGAAAACAAAAGGAATGTTCTGTGCTCTCACAATCAGCAACAGCATCTACCTGAGGTAAAAGGCTTAAGGAAAATATACAAGTTACTTGTTTAAATGTCCTAAAATCTATCAGGTTCACAGATAACAACTCAATTTGTTATTGTTGTTAGGTGCCATCGAGTCGGTATCCGACTCATAGCGATCCTCATAGGGTTTTCAATGGCTGACAGGTTCCGGATTGCCCTGGGAGTGGATTGCCAGGTCCTTCTCACATTTTTGCAGTGCTGGGAATTGAACTCGGGACCTCAGAGACTGCAGCACAGAGCTCTACCAACTGAGCTAAATCCCAGCCCGAATAACTCAATTAGTCAGGTTTTATTATGTTTTCCAAATAGCTGAATCCACACTTACCAAACTTGTCTGCTCCACATCGGAAGCATTTTAGTCTTTTCCTGAAATTGTTAAGGCAGCACTGGAATAAAAAAAAAATTTATTTCTTACATTTGGCCAGAATTTCTAATAACATTGTGGGTAAGTATAGCGAGGCCATAAGTCCAGTAACTAATATAAAAAAGCAGAAACTATATCATGTGTCCCAGGTAATAGGTAATAACCTAAAAATTTAGAATGTTACACCACGTAAATTTTTCCAAGAACAACAAATTTTGTTGTATTTTGAAGGAGAATTCCAAAAAAAAAAAAAAAAAAAAAGTGAAGTGGAGCACACCTAAAATCTTATTTTTTTTAATTTTTTATATCTTGGTAGTACTAGGGGGCTGAGCCTGCAGCCATACCACTGTGATGTCCAATCCCATCAGATCTCGGAAGTTAAGCGGGGTTGAACCCAGTTAGTACTTGGATATGAGACCATCTGGGAACACCAGGTGCTGTAGGCTTGGGAGAAGGACCTAGCAACCCACTCCTAAAAAACAATGGTGATTGAAAACCCTATGAATAGCAGAGAAGCACAATAGTGCGTTGTACATAGGATCACTATGAGTCAGACATCGAATTGATGGCACCTAACAACAACAACAACAACAAGGGGGCTGAACCCAAGGCCTCACACACATGCTAGGCTAGTGCTCTACCACTGAGCTGCCTCCCCAGTCTCCCTCCCCTTAAAAAAAATTTTTTTTGGGGAGGTACTGGGGGTTGAACCCAGGGCCTCATGCTTGCATGCTCTGCAAGTGCTGGACCACTGAGCTGCACCCCAGCCCATTTTTTTACTTTTTGAGACAGGGTCTCACTAAGTTACGCAGACTGCCTCTAGTCTCAAACTTGTAATCCTCCTGCCTCCGCCTCCCGAGCCGCTGGGATTATAGGCATGCACCATTGCACCCGGCTTCCCTTTTTTAAATTTTGAGACAGGTCTCCTTAAAATTCTGCACGCTGCCTCAGCCTCCTGGGTTGCTGGGATTACAGATGTGTGCTACAGTGTCTGTCTGACACCTAAAATCTTAACTGAAACTCTAGGCTGGAAACCTGGATCTCCTTAAAACATCTCTAGAGATCTCGAGATTCTGCCCTCTAATACTAGCATAGAAAGTCCCAAAGCACAAAAATTACCTTTGGATAAGAGCTGGTGTTCATGCATTTACTAACTTATTTGAGTATTATTTATTTATTTATTTTATTATTTAAAATTTTTTTTTGCAGTACTAGGGGTTGAACCCAGGGCCTCGCACTTGCATGCTTTGCAAGTGCTGCACCACTGAGCTGCAGCTCCAGTCCATTTTTTTACTTTTTGAGACAGGGTCTCGCTGAGTTACACAGACTGCCTCTGGTCTTGAACTTGCGATCCTCCTGCCTCCACCTCCCGAGCCTCTGGGATTACAGGCATGCGCCATCATGCCCAGCTAAGAGAGTATTATTTATTGAGGAACATATGCTTACCTTGTTACAAAGCCAGTCTTCAAACTTAGGTCTGGGATTGCTATAATGCATTGCAATGTGCTTTCCTTGAATCACCAACTTTTTCTGTAAGAAAAGAAGTAGTTAGTTATTCCCATTGTGAGAAATATGTGTCCATTTTCCCAGGGCAGAGCACACTTCGGAAAAATCAGTGCTCTGGAATTAAATGGACAACATACGGGGAGGACCAACCACCGCCACCTATACTCTGCCCATCCAATCCTTCAGATAGGCAGTAAGAGAATGGGATGCGGAGTAAAGATAAATGGAGTCAGGGAGTGCTGAGAAAGCTGCCAAACACTAAACGCTGACATGCACCAGGCTGTGTCTCCAGCAGAGACAGAAGTCCTAACGTTCAGCATTGACAGGCCGCCTGAGAGTAACAGTCTATTTCAAAAGCAGAAGACAGACCTCTCCCAGTTCTGAGACTGTCTCCTGCGTTAGCCCTTAGCATGGTGTTCTTGGGCTTTGCTTCACATTTTTCCCAGTCCCCCATCCTTCCGAAAGGTAAAAGCCTTTGTACTTTCCTTTCCCCCAAATTCCTGTTTCAGAATGTGTCCTTTGGGTAGACAAAGGGAGGGAGAACTCAATTTTAAAGGGAACCTGATTATAACTCTTTCTCAGGAAGAACTAGTTTGAATGCCACCAACTCTAAAACAGCTAAATGGTTTCTTCCTGCCAACTGCAACAATGTCATGTCCTAGGTGATAGATGTGTTTTTCACTGAAATGGATGGTACTCTTTTCAGGATGGGTAACCAGGAGGCCAATGAAGCTTCTTCAGGGGGGGTAGAAAGTTCATAAAGAGTGCACACCACCACATCTTTCAAGTCAACCATGTGACTACAAAGGACTTAAGCTTTTAAAAGATCAAAACTCCAAGCTGAATCAGTTTAGCCAAGGTTATACCTGGCACCTGCCCCCAAAGAGCCTTCATTTAATAGGAGCACCTTTTCTTTTCTTTTTGGGGGGAATGATGGAAGTGGGGATGATCTGATACTATCAGAACAGACTTAAGTAGTAGGTTAGATATTCAGATTTCTAAAAGGAGTCTAACCCCTTTACAAATACATACTGTTGAATAATTTGGTTCTCACAAATCCTGGAGTATATAAGACATGCTGTGAATTTTGTCTCTACAGTATCTAAAGGCAAGACTGCAAGTCTGGCCAAGGGGGAAAAGAGCTGAAGGACCATCCACTCACTGTGATGTACAGAAGCAAATATAAGGTGGGAGATATGTCAACAGATCATCCCATTAGGAGGGATCTGTGTTGCGGGTAACTCCAAACTACCACTGAGTCCCTAATCCTACTGGCCTCTTATTTCTGGAGTGATTTTGAACTGTAATAAATTATTACACATTAATATAGCTTTGTATACATTAAAATTGTGGAGGCTTTTAAATGTCTTATAGGTTTTAATTTCTTAGGAGTTTTAAACTCTTGGGCTAGTGATACCAACACACTGCATCTGAAGATGCTGTCAAAAGAGCGGACTCACGTGAAGTTTGTGCACGTTCTAGATTTACTAGGACGATATACATGGTATGAAATGAACAAAGTTCTACTTTTAAAAGATTAGCTTGTGACTTGGGCTGAAAAACTGAGTTTGTCTTATTTATCTATGTATTTTTTATTTATTTATTTTTGAGATACAGTCTCATTATGTAGCCCAGACTGTCCTCAAATTCACTATTCTCCTGCCTCAGCCTCCTTAGTGCTGAGATTATAGGCATGTGCTACCACATTCAGCAGGAAAATAAGAGTCTCAGAATCTGAACAAATTAGTCAATCAAAGAGATTTTCTTTATCAGTAAATCTTGTTATAGATGGTTATCTTACCAATCAAGGAATATAACTTTTATTCATTGTTGTTAGGTACTGTCAAGTGGAGTCTGACTCATAGTGATCCTATGTACAACAGAACAAAACTCCCCGACACTGCGCCATGCCTGGCACTACTGTCAGTGCTTCTCTGCTATTCATAGGGTTTTCAATGGTGGGTTGTTATGTGAGTGGATTGGCCAGTCCTTCACCCTAGCCTGGTATTCCCAGATGGTCTTCCATCCAAGAACTAACCAGGCCGACCTTGTTTAGCTTCTGAGATCAGGTGGAATCAGATGCTAGGGTGCTACAGCTGCAGACTTTATTCATGGGTGACTCAAATAATAAAATACTGTAGAAAAGCAATATGAGTCAAGCAAACTTCCCAGAATGCACTTGCTTAAAGGCATTCAATATTGTGCTTTGGAATTCTTACAAAAATTTCTACTTATGTGCAAAGCACTGAACGTTATCTTGACAAACTGACAAAGTGAAGAATACTTCAGTTAAACCTACCCACAATGACCTGAATATCACTGATTTGCTTTGAACAGACCATATAAAAGGCATTCTCAAGGAGATTAAAAATGTTAATGCCACTCTAACTAGATTAGACAGTACCAGGACACTGATCCTAGGCTAATCTCATCAGACTTACAGTTCATAAATTCTCCTCAGTCCTTAAATAGTCCCTGAAGACCCATCTGAGCAGTTATGCCTCCAAGAGGTATGTGGTCTCTAGCCAGAAATAAGGAATTACTTATAAAAATGCCTGCAACGGACTTCCATTACGTTCTTCACTGTCAAAGGGAGAGTTTGACACTCTAAGCTTACTCTCAATGGATATAATGAATAAGAATATAATTATTTGGTAGGAAAAAGGAGACCAAGATATGTTGTAAACTACCATTCAGGTATTCAGTAGTTAAAGCCTTGCCAGGTAGCCATGTTTAAGAGCAGAACCAATTCTGCAAAGCAGTCCTTGGTACTATATGTGTTCTAATGTCAATTTTAATATATACAAAGCTTTTTTTAAAAAAATTTTTTTTAAAGTCACTCCTTTGGAACAAACCACTCCTTCAACCTTTTTTTTTCTTTTTTAAAATTGTACAGACTTGTTCCATTTTCATGAATATCTAGACTTGGTGAGTGAAGCAACCTGATTGGCTTCCATCCAGCTGGTAGCATCTTGCAAGTGATAAAACTCCACGAAGGCGAAACCACGGCTTACACCTAGAGACAGCATTCAGATATAGACGGGATACTCGTGTTAGTCAGTTCCTTTATAACAGGTGAATCTCTCTCCCACTGCTTCAACACTGTGTGACAAAGCCAATTGGGAAGCAGCTTTACAAATGTGACTTGACTGGGGATCTTCTTGATACTTTGCCATGGCAAGGAACAATCCGCCTGAACTAAAAGCCACTCGATTTGATTCCACGCTTAAAGTAACCATGCAACCGACTACAAACAGTCAAACAAGGAGTTTATAAATCACTACTTACCGAATGAAAAGAGAACCCCTAAAAACAAGGTTTTTAAAAAGTTCCTCAGATGCTAACATCGTTTCAAAGAGTCACATTCCTTAGCCATGGCAAACCTTTCATTCTGAATTCATGTGCTTGAAGACTGGGGGTATCAGGATGTTCTTTAGGGACTGAGGTGGGAGTGGGGAAGAGAACCAGAACAGTAGGAACTAAGCAAGCTCTCACCTGTCTTCCTCTTCATCAGCCTCACGTCCGCAGGCTGAGGACCTTCAAAGGATTCCATCATTTCTCGAATCTGCACAAGGTTTTTACACATTTACAATTAAAGCTTTAGTTATACACTATTCTACAAAAGTTCAAGGACTAGCGATTACATCAACCATCCAATAAACCAACTTTTTAATTACACCAACAAAATGCATTTATCATAAAACAGATAAAGAATGAACATTTTTCACAGAAATTAAATAATGGAGCTGGGTGCAATGGCACACGCCTGTAATCCCAGTGGTCCGGGAAGCAGAGGCAGGAGGACCGCAAGTTTGAGACCGGGGCAGCCTGCGTAATTTAGTGAGACCCTGTCTCAAAAAGTAAAAAAATGGGCTGGGGGTGCAGCTCAGTGGTCCAGCACTTGCAGAGCATGCAGGCACAAGGCCCTGGGTTCAATCCCCAGGACCAGGAAAAAAAAAAAAAGAAAAGAAATAATTTTTTTGGAGGGGTCATGAAAAGGTAAGGGGGAAGTGAACTTAAGCAATGTACAATGAAATGCATGGATGGAAATCACAGTAACGAGACCCATTATGTTGTACACTAAAAATTACTAATAAAGAAATAATCTTCTTACATTTACATTAATGGTAAAAACAAGGTTCACAACATTCTTAGATTCACAGAAGTAAACATTAACTCAGATTAGAAGGAAGTATTCTGGCTAGTTTGCTTTGGGTGTCAAATTAATTACTGAAAATGGCAATGATTAAAAAAATATTAGTCTAGCCGGGTGTGGTGGCACATGCCTATAATCCCAGCTACTTGGGAGGCTAAGACAGGAGGATGCCAAGTTCGAGGCCAGCCTCAGCAACATAGTGAGACCCTGTCTCAGGACCAAGAATAGAGGGGAAAGAATAGAGGACTAGAGGGGAAAAACCTGAAGAATAGAGGGGAAAAACCCGAAAACATATACATGCAAATATCTCTTCATCAGTCATGTAAGACAGCAATACACTCAGGGAAAAAATGGTCAAAACGCAAGACAGATTTTCAATGGCCCCTACTTTTCATAGTCAGGTGTGAATATTGCAGGATTATATAAGACAATTCTCATTATTCACTGATCTCTACTTGTGAATTTGCCTACTCACTAGCATTTGTAACCCCCAAAACAATATTTACAGCACTTTCAAGGTCATTTGTGGACACATGCAGCAGAATGAAAATGTGCCACTCACATGCACATGTTCTGTTATTTAACAAGGCAATGCTTTGCCTTGCTTAAACTTTTGTATTGTAAAAAGTATGTAGTGCCATGTTTTCAACACTTTTATGTTTTTTGTGGGTGACTTCACTGTTTAAAATGGCTCCCCAAGCATAAAGTGTTGCTAGTGCTCCTAAGCACAAAAGGCTGAGATACACGCAATGGAAATGTTAGGCATGAGTTACAGTCCTGCCTCCTGTGGGTTCAATGTTAATCAGTACACACTATATATCAAATAAGGCTTTTTAATTTTTTGGTGGTACAGGTGGTTTAAATCTAGGCCTCACACATGCTAGGCAAGTACCCTGCCACTGAGCTGCATGGTCAGCCCCTATGTTTATTTTTATTTGAAGACAGAGTCTCACTAAGTTACACAGGCTGCCCCTGGTCTCATACTCACAATCCTCCTGCTTCCTCATCCTGCCAGGTCACTGGGATTACAGGCATGTACTGTAATCGTGCCTGGCTCTCAAATAAGGTATTTTAAACAAGAACATGTACAACAGTTTCTGTATTGATTGGTTGACAAAAATGTGACCCATGGCTTACAGGAACCTCTATTTCCCATAGGAGCAATGGTTCAGTATTTGTGGTGACTTTATGGAACACAATTATCATGAATAAAGAGAATAGATAGCATCTATTTTCTCACATAAAGTGCTACATTGAGCACCATGAAACTTAGGTTCACACTTAGTAACATAGTAAATAAAAAGTGTTAATCACTAGAGTAAACATAGTTACTACAAAAGTAATGATAAAGTGAAATATATAGTAACAGTAACTACAGATAATTATTCTCAAGAATTTACACGTGTAAGGGGGAGGATGCTAAACTAAAAAGAAAAACAGATTATAGGTGATATGCTAAACTTCAGGAGATTCAAATAACCTTTTTCTTCTTTTTTCTTTAGTACGGGGGGGGGGGGGGGGTTGAACCCAGGGCCTGGAAGATGTTAGGCAAGCACTCTGCCAGTGAGCCACACCCCCGGCCCCCACTTTTATTTTTTAGTTTGAGACAGAGTTTTCCTAAACTGCTCAGGCTGCCTCTGGCCTTGAGCCTATAAACTTCCAGCCTCAGCCTCCTGAGTAGCTGGGATTACAGGTATGTGCCATAGTTCCTAGCTTAGTGCAATCTTTTTAATGATTTGTTTATTTTTTTTATTTTTTTTGAGGGGGAGGAAGGTATTTCACTAAGACTTTATCTTGAGGACATAACTACATGTGTCACTATCACTTACCCTGTCCTGAAGGATTAGTAGAGTGAATGTTATAAAGCAAATATGAACAGTTAGAAGGACTGGAACCAACACTGACAACTCTGTATCACCCTAAGAATGTTTATGTAATTGTGATTTGAGGCTAGCCTGGGCTACACAGCAAGACTTTGCCTTGAGAAAAAGAAAAAGGCAAGGGGCAACAAGAGGTAAAGATTAAACAAAATGCATATATTTCAGTTAATAGTTAATAGATTTAATCTTGGCTAGAGGATAACAAAATGAAAACAAACACTATAATCCCAATGTTCCAAGGGTGTGTTCCAAATCTAACGCTTCTAATTCAACTCTTTCCTGGCCTATTGGGCCTGCCAACAGGAGTGCATAAGTCAGCTCTTTAATCCAATCTTTGTTATAAGGCTGGTATATGTGGGTATCAATTTGTTAAACAAAGGTAGTTGAGGTTTACCAGATCATGGGATTAAAAAAAAATCAATCAAACTAATATCATACACGATATAGAGGCTGTTGCAAATACTAAAATCCCAACAGGCAAATTTTCTAGGAATATTGCACAGTATTTGGGAATCTCAGAAATACTACTTTGAATACCAAACTTCTTATAGTAGCTACTTCTGTGGCCAGACAAAATACACATTATATATAATCCTGTCTCATTACCAACAGGACAGCCTCCAAAAGTCAGCTAGGGCATTGTTTCCCCCATACTATCTATGTCCTTTGTGAGCTCTGAGCATCCCACAACCTGATCAATCAACAAGCTTTTCCGAATCAAATTCTGCAGGATTTCTTGCATCCTCTACTCACTGCTGCACCTACCCAAGCTCACCTCCACCTCCCCGCACTTACCCCCATCATTTTAATGTGTGCAGCTTCTGCTACCAGGCAAACTCTGCAGTAACTCTCTTTATGCTTAGCTGGGCTTTCAAAGGCTCCAACCAATAGCACCTTCCCCACTGCTTCTCCCCTGTCAAGAGCCTATGACTTCCACTAAATCAAAACAGTTGCAGCCAACCATGGTGGCACATGCCTATAATCCCAGCACCTGGGAGGCTGAGGCAGGAGGCAGGAGGATTGTCAGTTTGAGCCCAGCTTGGGGGACATAGCAAGACCCTCTCTCAAAAATAAATTAAAAGCAGGCACCATGGCACACATGCCTATAATAATCTCAGTAACTCTGGAGGCTTGGGAGGCGGAGCCAGGAGGATCACAAGTTCCAGACTAGAGGAAGTCTGCGTAACTTAGCAAGATGCTGTCTCAGAAAGTAAAGAAAAAAAAAAGGGGGCTGGGGGTGCAGCTCAGTGGTCCAGCACTTGCAAAGCATGCAAGCGGGAGGCCCTGGGATCAACCCCCAGTACCACACACACACACACACACACACACACACACACACACACACACAAAAAAAAAAAAAAAAAAAAAAAAAAAAAAAAAAAAAAAAAAAAAAAAAAAAAAAAAAAAAAAAGAAAAGAAAAAAGAAAAAGAAAAAGAAAAAGAAAAAGAAAAAGGGCTGGAGGTGCAGCTCACTGGTACAGCACTTGCCTAGAATGCACAAGGTCCTAGTTTCAACCCTCTAGTACTGTCAAAAACACACATAAGGAAAGTAGTTACAAGGCGTTCTTTAGATTTCTTGTCATCGTTAGGTGCCATCGAGTGTGACTCAAAGCAATCTTATGTACAACAGAACAAAACACTCCCTGACACTGTGCCATGCCCAGCACTATGTTGGTGCTTCTCTGCTATTCATAGGGTGTTCTATAACTGACTCTTGCAGGAATGGGCTGCCAGGTCCTTCTCCCAAGCCTACAGTACCTGGTGTTCCCAGGCAGTCTCCCATCCAAATTCTAACCAAGCCTGACCCTGCTTAGCTTCTGAGGTCTGACGAGATTGGACACAGGGTGGTATGGCTGTAGGCTCTATCTAGACTTAACACCTATTTCCAGGTCTGCTCATGCTTTTCCAACCTAGAGGGTCTGCACACCATACCCTTCCCTCACTTCTGTCCCAAACCAAAGCATTTGTCTCTCAAGGATCAACTTCAGTAGCTGGGCATGGTGGCACATGCGTATAATCCCAGTGACACAGAGGCAGAGGCAGGAAGATCACAGGTCTGAGGCCAAAGGCAGCCTCCGTAACTTAATGAGACCCTGACTCAAAGTAAAAGGTAAAAAATGGCCTTAGAGTGCAGCTCAGAGGTAGAGCACTTGCAAAAAACACATGAAGCCCTGGGTTCAACCCCTAGTACAGGAGGGGATAAAAAAAAGGTCACAATCTTATATGTAGCTGTCAGGATGCCCTTGAACTCCTGGGCTCAAATGATCCTCCTGCCTTGACCTTCTGGGTATCTGGAACCATAGGCACATGCAATGGTAATTGGTAACGCCAACTTTTTTCCTTTCTCCAGTACTTTAGGGTTGAACCTAGGGCCTCACACATGCTAGACAAGTGCTCTACTACTGAGCTGAGCCCCTAGCAACTTTTTTATTTTGAGATAGGGTCTTGCTGAGTTGAGCAGGCTGCCTTTGGCCTCGCACTCGCAATCCTCCTGCCCCAGCCTCCTCAGTTATTAGACTCTCAGGTGTACATCATGGTGCCCAGCCTACCAACTCCTTTTTATTCTGCATTGTCACCATCATCTGCTTACTTTAGCTATTCCTCCATAAGTTTTTTTTTAAGGCATGATCCATGGTTCTCGTCTCATCACTGTGACATCTAACATAGTATATACACTGTAGCAGATATGCAGTGGATTCTAAATAATGGACTAACTACCCATTATTAACTCTCACATAGTCTCACATTCACAATCATTATTTCCAGTATTTAGAAATCCAAGCTGTATTAATCCAATATTTATCTTCAGCTTTGTCTAAAATTCAAGTAAACATTAGTTAACATACTACTTTTGACTACTCCAGGGCAATAGGTACTAGGACAATGGTCTGCATTTACATCTTTAAAAAACATTTCAAAACCTTACATTTATTTCACCAGGAACACTGTCTAGCAACTCTGTAGTTCAATGGTTAGGAACATACAGAAGACTGATTTAGACAGAAGCCTATTTTCAGAGATCTACTGTCTTGCGGAAATGAGACATGAATGTTGATAACTGTAGTATATATGCTACATAGAAATCACAAATATAAGGCCTTGGGAAGAGAGTAAGAAATTCTGCTTACTAGATCAGGAAAGACTTAACATAAAGGAATCTCTAAAGGGCCATATGGATGATAGCAGAGGTGTCTAGAAGGGTGAACCCAGAGATGCTATTGGAGATTAAGCAGTGCCAAGTACACTGATGCCCTTACAGATCTGAGCAGTGAGCCAGGGAAGAGAATGAGCTTTCTTTTTCAATAGGACACTCTTAGGTTTCAGATGGATAGAATAAATTTCTTCAAATCGAAGGGCAGCGAGATTATGAAGTTATGGTTTGTTTGGTTCGTTGGTTTTGATTTTTTTCTTTGTGGTGCTTGGGCTCAGCCCTTGGTTTTTTCAGACAAGGTCCTGCTATGTGTAGGATGATCTAGAACTCACTGTGTAGACCAGGCTGGCCTCAAACTAACAATCCTCCTGCGTCAGCCTCCCAAGTGCACCACCAAGCCTGACACTGAAAACTATGTTTTTGCCAATACATCTTCACTTAATAATCAACTCAATAAACCCCCCCCAAAAAAACGATTATCTTCTAAGAGCTAGTGAACAAATAAGACCCATGTTTATGAATTTCTGATAACTCTATGCTGAGCTTCAAAGTCTAAATATAAATGGTAATTTACTTCTGTCTGCCCCAAAGGCAGCAATGTATTTCACTAACTGAGATATCAGCCTAAGACAGTAACATGAGATAATAGGTAAAAGCTCAAAGTGCCTGCTGGACTGCTCATTAGAACTGTTGTTTCCCCTTACATCGCTCTCTGTGATGGTGATGGGAAGGCCACGCAGCATGATGGTCTTGCTCTCTCTTTCATCACTGATGTCATGCCTATAATCATGTTCTCCATAGTCACCATCTGAATGGTAGCCATCTTCAGATCGGTCACTGTTCCTTCTTTCACGCTCTCTCTAATTCAAAGAAAACAAAATTATAATTTAAATCACCCTGTGCCCTTTGATCTAGGCCCTCCATGCTTAGAATTTTCCTCTTAAAAAACCGAGAAGTCAAAGAGATAAAAGTATATCATGTTGATATTCACTGCAGTGTTTTCTAAAACAGCACTAAACACTTCAGGAAGAATGGTTTAATAAACTATTGTGCAGCACATCAACAAGACAAGCACAATGAAATTATTTGTTATAATATGAACAATGTATGTACAGAAAAGGTACAAAAAGAAGGAAAAGCTATTATACAGACAGCATTAATTACTTCTAAACAAAGCTGCATATACATATGGAAAGGATGTGAAAGACATTTTAAAGAAAACCAAAATTAGAACTTGTAATTATTTATTCATTCCAAAACAATCTGACACACAAGGCTTGTATACACTTAGAATCTCACTATTTTCTTTTTTCTTTTTCTTTTTTTTTTTTTTGCCATGCTGGAGATCGAAACCAGAACATGCTAGGCAAGCACTCTAACACTGAGCTACATCCCCAGCCCTTACTGTCTCATCTTTAAAATGGGAATAACACATACTTCACAGGGTTGTACTAAAACTTAAATGAGTTTGTGAAGTCAAGTGTTTGCCATGGTGAGATGGGCATAGTAGTACACGCCTGTAATCCCAGTGACTTGGGAGGCAGAGATAAGAGGATCAAGAGTTTGAGACCAGAGGCAGCCTGAGTAACTGAGCAAGGCACTGACTTTAAAAAAAAAAAAGGGGGGGGGGTTGTGGATGAAATGCAGTGGTACAGCACTTGCAAAGCAGGTGCAAGGCCCTGGGTTCAATCTCCAAGTAAAAAAACTCATGGTGAGTTCTATGTGAACTTTGGCTATTATTTCTTTTAGTGTAAAGCTCAAGTTCTCCTTGTGGGTTATGGCCAACTCACATGTATTTTAGAGTAACAGAAGGTTTGACCATAATACTCAAGAGAAGTTTCCCCACTTTCTATACTTTTCAAGAATCCTCTACATGTAATTTAAAATTCATAGAACTCCAAAAACAGTTGTTGGTCACTCACCTCTGGACTGTCATAGTCCCGGTAGTCATCATATCTATCACCCCTTCGATCATCACTTGATCTTTTATAATCTGAGTCCCTTCGCCTGCTTCTGGACTCACGCTCATCACGGTCATCCCTGTCTATGATGGAACCGTATCTTCCACTACGCTCTGTTCTACTCACTCTGCCAGGGAAAAGAGTTTTCATTTAATCTAAAATATGTCATTCTGTATCTTCAAAAAACATTACCCTCCCATATTTATAAGCTACATCCAAATAGTTTAATGCATCCCTTAAAATTTACTATCAAATTTCGGTTTACAAAGATAACCAAGGAGAAAATACCTACATCCCTAAATGTAAAGACAAATTTCCGGAATTTCTGCTAAATCAGAAAATATAGCTATCAAATGTTTGGGCTAAAATTCTTTGAAAAAGGGTTATATTCTCAGACTAAGGTTCATTCTTTTGTTTTCTCAAGCCTTTAATTTCCACATTACTTCTCACAATTCTAATTCAGATATTAGTAACCAGAGATAGGAAGTAAGCAATTACCAAATTTCACCCAATTTCAAAGAATACATTCCAGCTCATCTACTTTCAAGGGTTCTAGACCTACTAGGAAATGGACCAACAACCTAGATGACAAAGTCTTTTTTTTCATCAAGCTGGTAACCAAGTAGTTCATTTGTAGACATAAGCTCAGAGAATATTTATTTATCCTATCACATCTGGTTTATTTTTGGTTACTGGCAGCACAGGGCTTCATGGGAAAATTTAATATTAGGAGGTTTAAACCCATTTAAACACAGATAAAAAAGTTCTTTCATAAATTTTTTACCAGGTTCATAAAATTTGTGTAATCATAAAACAAAGTCAAGGCTTATAAGAGACACACTAAAAATAAGTACACAGATTTAATAAATAGAATCCAAGGTAAGCTGAGAGTGGTGACATACACCTGTAATCCCAGCAATCAAAAGGCTAAGGGAGGAGGATTAAGAGTTCAAGGCCAGAGGCAGCCTGAGTAATTTAGCGAGATCCTGTCTCAAAATAAAAAATAAAAAAAGGCTGGGAATACAACTCAGTGGAAGAGCACCTGCCTAACATGCAGGAGACCCTGGGTTCAACCTCCAGTACCACAGAAAAAAATCCGAGGAAATAGTCTACAACTATGTCATGATATGAAATATGTGACTGAGAGCCTAAAAGGGTACAGGTTAATTTAGTAAGTTATTTGGAACCAAGGACTGCTGCCACAGTATTAAAACGACGATATCATGTGACATAAAGAAGTCCCTCGGGGCTGTCAATTTGATCTATCCTAGGTACTGCCCTCGATACTAAGACAGCTAATGACTGAATAAGTAAAGGCTATGTGCTTAAGATAAATGGTCTGACAAAGAAGTATCCATAGTTGACAAAGCAACCAAATGTTATCATCTTAATTCTCCACTAATTTTGTGGCTCTTCTTTCCTTCATGTAACACATAGTCACAAGTTTCTCAGCTCTATAAGTCTGGATCATCTTGCTATTTAGGGGACAATAACAAGAACTGGTATTTACTGATTGCTTGCCACAACCAGGCACTATGCTAGGTGCCAGACTGTATGATTTCCTGGCTCTTGAATAGGCTATACTTGGAAGCCTCAGTGATCCTCCTGATCTTCTTTGTCTTCAGGTTTCATCTTAGAGAATACTTTCTCCAGCAAGCTTTCCAGGCTGTGTGCAGGAAAAAAAATATGCTTCCTATGTGTTCTAATAGCATCCTAAACATCTTTTATTATACCATGGTTCACATAGTACTTTAAATTTCTCACTAGACTACAGTTTATGAGAGCAGGATCGTGAAGATACTCATTAGCAATGTCTGAAACAAAACAGATACTCAAACATTTGTTCAGTAATTTTAAACAAATAGTTTAATCTGTACTGAAATGCTAAAATCAAAGGTGTGTAATGTGGTAACTTACCGTTTGTCTGAACCCATTGTCCCAATGAAGATCTAGCACACAGCTCCAAAAGGCTTGAATTATATTTTTTTCTAGGAGACAAAAGAGATTGGTTGTTGCAAATTTCATAGATCACATAAATCAACTGCTCTATAAGCTGGGATACTGCCTAGCGTGCACAAAGTCTGCTCAGCACCACAATAAATAAATAAGTTTTTTAAAATAATAAACTGGCATACTACTGAAGTTGGGATTTCATCAAACCTTCATCAAAGCATCAATAGCGATTACTTAAAGCAGGAGGAGGAAAAGGTGTCCAAGAGTCAACACTAAAATCATACTAACATTAAAAATGACCATAAGCCGGGTGGGGTGGTGCACACCTAAAACCTGTAATTCCAGTGACTTGGGGAGCAGAGGCAGGAGAACCTAAAATTCAAGGCCAGAGGCAGCCTGCGTAACTTAATGAGACCCTGTCTCAAGATAAAAAAGAAGGTAAGAAAGCTGGAGGTGTAGCTTAGTGGTAAAACATGCAAAGTATGCACTTAGCCCTGGGTTCAACCCCTCAGTACCGCCAAAAAAGCAAAAAACAACAAAAAAAAGCTCATAAGAGGAAGATGAAACATACTTTAATATATTAGATTCCATAGTCAATAAGAAACTCAAAAAGAAAGCCAGCAGAAGACTCCTCCCACTTCTACTTTAGGATTACAAAGCAAAAAGGGCAGAGCAGCAATCAGCTCCTTATATTTTTTAATCAAAGCAACTTCCAAGGGTTAGCTGACTGTTAACACATTAATTTGTGTCTTCGTTAACGTAAAACCCACCATGAAAATCATGAAATATGAGATTCAAAAATTTCAGATGAAAAATTTAGAATCTCTTAGTAGCTGCAAGGCCAAGCTGATTGAAATCTACATTTATAACGCAACGTTGGTCCAAAATCTATTTCAATAAGACAAGAGTAAATCTCGACAGGGCTTAATTCCTCCATAGCGACAACCACCATGTCTAGGGCCAGTTCCATCACCACAGGCCACTGAGTCGCAAACACCCTGCCCCCGCCCCCGCCCCGGGGCCGTAATAAGACATCACACAGCTGCACCGCGTTCGATGCCTTCGAGATCAAAGAAACCAGTTAGTTACGACTGTCTCCAGCGCGTGGCATAAGCAGGCGCTCAAAGAACATTTGCTAAGTGAATAAATGGAAGACAATCATTCGGGGGAAACAAGTCCCGAGGCCGAACCCCAAGTGCAGTCCCTTGTCTCCCGGGCGGTGCCCGCACCCACCTCCGTGGGCTGTAGCGACCGAGATGGCTGCGCCACGGCCTGTGCGCCTGACTCGGGCGTCCGGCTTTCCCGCACTCGCCCACGCCCTTCCCGCCTCTCTTAGGGGGCCCTGGCCCGAAGGTCACTCTCACCAAACAGCCCTGCGGAGGGGGCTGCGCGGTGATGGCAGCTGGAGACCGCCGGGATGCGATCGCGGAGCGCCGTAGGGGCAGACGACAGTTCCACCGCTCCGCTGGGCAAGGGATTCTGGAACACGTCCCAGGACAACAGCGGGGGGCAAACTCACAGCCGGAAAGCAGCAGGCCGCAGGGCTGAGCCGAGGGGCGACCTCTGGAAGCGGACGGAGCTGGCGGCGCGGAAGGGCACGGCCCTCCAATGCTTGGCAGTTTAGTCCCTCGAGAGACCTGCGGGGGGTTGCTGAGCGGACGCCTCTGGCAGCTGACAGGGAGGCTCAAGGGGCGATACCAATGGGAAGAACCGCCGGCCGTTAGGAACGGCCGCCGCACTCACCCCCAGCGGGGACTGAAGCAGCAACAGTAGCGGTTCTGCGCTCCAAAACCTCCGGCGGGGTTCGGCCACTCAAAATGGCGCCCTAGCCGTCGGCCTTCTCCTACCCACAGTACCTCGCGCCTACCGGTGCCTCTCCCCCACCCTCGCCACTATTCTGCAGAGGCGTCCAATCAGCGAAGGCCCCTAGGCGCGTGAGGACTGCCGGGAAGTGTGGTCGCTCTGGCAGCCTGTCACTCTGTCATTGCCTGTTGTGTTTCTTGCGCTTTTCGCTTCCTCTCCTGCCCTCCCTTTTTCTGGTGCCTTCCCCTCCCCTCTCCTCCCCACCCTTTTTCTGGTGCCCTCCCCTCCCCTTTCCTCCCCTTTCAACAGCAGTAGGGGTCGCGCCGGCAGCCCTACTACAGTGACATCCAATCCCGTCAGATCTCGGAAGATAAGCAGGGTGGGGCTTGGTTAGTACTTGGATGGGGAACTGCCTGGGAACACCAGGTGCTGTAGGCTTGGGAGAAGGACCCGGCAATCCTTCCCCCCCCCAAAAAAAAAAAAAATCTGCCATTGAAAACCATGGCATGAGTCAGACGCACCTTAGTCTTCAATGTGACATCTTTGCTTTTCAATACCCTGTTGTTGTTGTTGGGTGCCGTCGACTCATCCGACTCATAGCGACCCTCATAGGGTTTTCAATGGCTGACTGTTCAGGATTGCCTTGGGAGTGGATTGCCAGGTCCTTCTCCCATTTTTGCGGTGCTGGGAATTGAACTCGGGACCTCAGAGACTGCAGCGCAGCGCTCTACCAACTGAGCTAAATCCCAGCCCTTTCAATACTCTAGAGAGATCTTTTGCCACAGCTTTTCCTAGAGCAATCTAGGAATCTTTTGATTTCTTGACTGCTGCTTCCACGGGTGTTGATTATAGAGCCAAGCGAAGCAAAATCTTGGACAACCTCAAACTTTTCTCCATTTATTGTGAAGCTGCATGCTGACCCAGTCGTAAGGATTTTTGTTTTGTTGATGTTTAGTTGTAACCCATATTGAAGGCTATGATCTTTGATCTTCATCAGTAAATGTTTTAAATCCTCTTCACTTTCAGCAAGCAGAGTTGTGTCATCTGCATAATGCAGGTTGTTAACCATCTTCCTCCAATCTTGATGTTCTTCCTCATAAAGTCCAGCTTCTCGGATTATTTGCTCAGCGTATAAATTGAAGAGATAGGGTGAAAGTATACAGCCCTGACCCACACCTTTCTCAACTTTAAACCACTCAGTGTTTCCTTGTTCTATTCGAACAACTGCCTCCTGTTTCATGTACAGATTTCTCATGAGCACAATTAGGTGTTCTGGTATTCCCGTTTTCTGAAGTGTTATCCATAATTTATTATGATCCACACAATCAAATGCCTTTGCATAGTCAATAAAACATAGATAGGCATCTTCCTGATATTCTCTGCTTTGAGCTAATATCCACCTGACATCAGCAATGATGTCCCTGGTTCCCCGCCCTCTTCTGAATCCTGCTTGATTTTCCGGTAATTCCCTGTCTATATACTGCTTCAGTCAATTCTGAACGATCTTTAGTAGAATTTTGCTGGTGTGCGATATTATTGATATTGTCTGATAGTTTGCACATTCAGTTGGATCCCGTTTTTTGGGAATAGGCACAAACATGGATCTCTTCCAGTCAGTTGGCCAAGTAGCTGTTTTCCAAACCTGTTCGCACAAACATGTTAACACCTCCAGTGCTGCATGTTTGTTGAAACATCTCTATTGGTATCCCATCAATTCCTGGAGCCTTGTGTTTCGCCAGTTCTTTCAAGGCAGCTTCCACTTCGTCCTTCAACACCACTGGTTCCTCTTCATATGCAACCTCTTGGAATGGCTGGTCATCTACCAATTCTTTCTTGTATAATGACTCTGTGTATTCTTCCCATCTTCTTTTGATGCTTCCTGCATCATTTGATATTTTCCCTGTAGAATCTTTCACTACTGCCACTCGAAGCTTGAATTTTTTCTTCACTTCCTTAAGCTTGAGAAACACAAAGCGTGTTCTTCCCTTTTGGTTTTCTGCCTCCAGCTCCTTGCACATGTCATTATTATATTTGTTTTTGTCTTCTCGAGCTGCCTTCTGAAATCTTCTGTTTAGTTCCTTAACTTCATCATGTCTTTTACTTTAGCTGCTCAACGTTCAAGGGCAAGTTCTACTGTCTCTTTTGACATGTAATTTGGCCTTTTCTTTTTTTCTTGTCTTTTTAAGAACTTTTTACTTCCTTCTTGAATGATATCTTTTATGTCATGCCACAACTCTTCTGGTCTCCTATCATTTGTGTCTAATGCATTAAACCTATTTTTGAGGTGGTCTCTGAACTCAGGTGGGATATACTCAAGGTCATACCGTGGCTCTCCTATACTTATTCTAATTTTCTTCAGCTTCAGTTTGAACTTGCATATGAGACATTAATGGTCTGATCCACAGTCAGCACCTGGTCTTGTTTTGACATTTTGTATAGAGCTTTTCCATCATCTCTTTCCACATATGTAGTCAATTTGATTCCTGTATGTTCCATCTGGTGAAGTCCATGTGTATAGTCTCCATTTATGTTGTTGAAAAAATGTATTTGTAATGAAAAGGTCATTGGTCTGACAAAATTCTATCATGC
>VMDO01008013.1:39945-51509 GCA_007922755.1 Pedetes capensis
CATTCCAGTCACCAGTGATTATCAGTATGTCTTGATTGCATGTTTGATCTATTTCAGATTGCAGAAGCTGATAGAAGTCTTCCCTTTCTTCATTTGTGGCCTTAGTGGTGGGTGCATAAATTTGAATAATAGTCATATTAACTGGCCTTCCTTGTAGGCATATGGATATTATTCTATCACTGACAACATTGTATTTCATCACAGATCTTGAAATGTCTTTTTTGATGATGAATGCAACCCCATAGTAGACCATATGATCGTCTGTGTCAAAATGGCCTATGCTGGTCCATTTTAGCTCACTGATGCCTAGAATGTCAATGTTTATGCGCTCCATTTCTCTTTTAACTATTTCTAATTTTCCTAGATTCATTCTACGTGCATTCCATGTTCCAATTATTAATGGATGTTTACAGTTGTTTCTTCTCATTTTGAGTCGTGCCACATCAGCAAATGGAGGTCCCTGGGGCTTTACTCCATTTCCGTCATCACGGTAGACTCTACTCTGAGGAGGCAACTTTTCCCCAGTAGTCTTTTGAGTGTCTTCCAACCTGGGGGGCTCATTTTCTGGCACAGTATCTGACAGTGTTTCTTTGCTATTCATAGGGTTTTCAATGGCTAGTTGTTTTGGGAGTGGTTCACCAGTTCCTACTCCCTAGTTTGTCTTAGTCTAGAAGCTCAGCTGAAAACCTGTCCACCATGGGTAACCTTGCTCATATTTGAGGTACCAGTGGCATAGCTCTCAATCTCATCGCAACACACAAGCCCCCACAGTGCGGCAAACTGACAGATGTGTGGGGGTTATGACTATTAAGCATACAAATTATATGCCTTTGCTACAAGTGCCTGACACCATGTACAACACATTTAATCCAGTTTCTAAAGGAACTGGTTGTTGGTCATTTTCCTGGACTCTAGGTTAGATTTTGTGCCCGATGCTTTACAAACATTATCTTTTTATTTTCATAACCTATGAGATGGTATTAGCCTGCAGCCATACCCCTGTGGCATCTGATCCCATCAGATCTTGGAAGCTAAGCAGGGTCAGGCCTCGTTAGTACTTGGATGGGAGACCAGCTGGGAACACCAAGTGCTGTAGGCTTGGGAGAAGGACCTGGCAACCCACTCCCAAAAATCAATCCACCATTGAAAACCCTATGAATAGCAGAGAAGCACTGATAATAGTGTTTCACCTGTTGTACCTAGGGTCACTATGAGTCAGATACCAGCTTGACAGCACCTAACAATGAGATGGTACTAAGCCCATTTCATAGATGAAGAAATTGAAGTTTATGGAAATTGAGAGAATTTTTGTAGGCAGGTCTTCAGGGTCTCATTCCCTTGATTATTCTGTTTTTTTTTTTTTTTTTTTTTTTTTTTTTTTTTTTTTTTTTTTTTTTAAACTAGGGATCAAACTTAGAGCCTTGAGCACGCTGTGCAAGTGCTCTACCACGGAGCTACATTCACATCCTCATTTTATCAGACAGTATCTTGCTACATAGCCCAGGCTGGCCTAGAAACTGGAGATTCTTCTCCCTCAGCCTTTGGAGTGCTGGGATTATAGGCGTGCACCACCAGGCTGGGCTCCACTGATAGTCTGGAGTTTAAAGCAAAATCTCAGAAAAAGTCCTGCAGCAGAATTTAATAGCTAATACTTGGATATCTAATTGTCATGTCAAAAGTGAACACAGCTAAAACCATTCTCATGTCCTCCACTGTCTGCCCTAGCTCATAAATGGCAATTCCCTGCTTCTAGTTGTTCAGGACAAAAACTTTGAATTTTCAATTTCTCACACCTAATCTGTCAGCAGATCCTGTTGATTTTATCTTCAAAGTATACCTAGAATCCAAACACTTCTGTTTCCACTGCTGTCCTTGTCAAAGCCATCACTGCCCTTGTTTTAGAGACATAATAGGTTAGACAGAGCTAATAATAGTGATGGAACTGCTAATTGAACTAGTTTGGTTTGGGAGTCCATGCCCTCAACTTCTACAATGTAAACTCCAGAAAAGCAGGGAATTTAGTTCACTGCTATGTATCTCCAGCGTCTCCCTATTGGTGCCTGGCACATGGTGCACTAAGAATTTGTTGAATGAATGTATCGATCCACTACCAAATCTAAAAGTATAACATTTGTGGCAGAAAAAAGCAAGGATCAATGAGATTCCAAACCAGAAGCTGCAAATGCTTTGGGAAATCTGTTTCTTGGAAAAGTATCTTTAAATATGTTCTATGTTTTAGCCTCCCACATCAAGGGCGTTGGGTGACTGACATTGGAAACTCTTCAGGTAATTAAAGACATAACAAACGAAAGACAAATCTATGGATTTGGGAATTATGGATCACTCATTTTTTCCTCCCTTCCTCTCTATACACACGCCTCAGACATACTTCTACTTCAGTATCTGTATTATTTTTACTTCCTTTGTGTTATATACATAGATATTGAGTGTCCAGTTTATGGGGGAGCATATATGTAAAACCAGAAAAAGTACATGTATCTGATCCACAGAAGGCAGATATTGTGCTTAATGAAATTTTATTTATTGACTTGTGATGCTGGGGATCAATCACAGGACCTTGTATATTCAAGGCAAACGCTCAACCACTGAGCTATGTCCCTAGCACTGTTTAATAAAATTTAAAAAGTTAAATATAAACAAGGTTGTTGGAAACCCCACAATGGATGATGACAAGGATCCAGAATCCACTAGACTTAACTGTCTACTAGCAGTCCATTGCCTTGTTCCCAAAATGGTTCAACATGCACATTTCAGCATCCCTGATGCTTGGTGGGTTGGGTTCATCACTAGCCAGAAAACCTATGTGGCCACTTATAAATATCACAAAATCATTCTTAAACTTGCAAGAGGATTCTAGAAAAAAGATGGGATTATATCCAGAGTTAAGTGTCATCCTCCAAGTTGTCTTTAGTAGTGTGGCCACTGTCTTGTTGAACTCCGCAGCTGCATCCCCAAATTTCTGTCTGGCAGCTGGTGTAAGAAAAACAAATACAATGGAAGGAATTGTTTTTGTTTTAAATAAAGCCACACATATGCCACATAAAGCTAAGTTTGATAAAATTCTTTCAAGGTTGTCTTCCCTACTTTTTGTTTGTGGTTTTGCGAGACAGGATCTTTCTGTATAGCTCAGGCTGGCCTCAAATTCATGATCCTTCTGGCTTTGTTTCCCAAATGCTGGGATTAGAGCCATGTGCCACTCTGCACAGAGGCATGAGCACCCTGTTAACATATGCTGCTCTTTCCTGTTGTTTGGTTTTTGTCTTTTTGAGATATAGGGTCGCATTACGTAGCCCACAGTTGCCTGGAATGTTATCCTCCTGCCTCAATTTCCCAAACGTTGGGACTACAGGCATGTGCCACCTTGCCTGGCTGTTTCCTGTTTTCTGGATGTTAAAAAAAAAATTACTGCTTTTTAATGAAATTGTCATAGGTCTCTTAAAAAAATGACCTCCCACCAGACGTGGTGGCGCACACCTGTAATCCCAGTGGCTCGGGAGGCGTAGGCAGAAGGACTGCAAGTTCAATTCCAGAGGCAGTCTGTGTAATTTAGCAGACCCCATCTCAAAAAAGTAAAAAAATGGGCTGGGTGCAGCTTAGTGGTCCAGCACTTGCAAAGCATGCAAGTGTGAGGCCCTGGGTTCAACCTCCAGTACCACAAAGAGAGAGAGAGAGAGAGAGAGAGAAGGAGGGAGGGAGGGAGAGAGGGAGGGAGGATCTCCTACCATTTGGCAAAATAAACTGGTTCACATGTTTTGGTCCCATGTTTGGAATTATTGCTCTAGAAGACAGAGAAAAAAAGATTTCCAATAGAATTCTTGTCTACACCAAAAAGGTACTTTCTTTTGTCAAAGGTGGGCTTTGATGAACTGAGAGATATGACCAAATTTAACCCAGTATTTTCCAGTATTTTTATTCACTTAGAGTCCCTATTGTGTTATGGTAGGTCCCAGAGATACCTAGTGAAGAAAGCTACCCAAGATTCTTTTTGGACTTCTGATTAAAGCCTCAGGGAACTTCCCAGGGACATCAGAATGACACTTTTCATACTCATTCCTATTTTCATCAATACCTAACGTTTTCTTTTGTTGTGGTACTAAGGGGTTGAACCCAGGGCCTTATGCATGCTAGGCAAGTGCTCTACACTGGGCTATACCTCGAGCTCCTTTTTGTATTTTTTATTTTGAGATAGTTTCTTCAAGTTGCAGAGGCTGCCTCTGGCCTTGAACTCATGATTCTCCTTCCTCAGCCTCCTATATTTCTGGGATTACAGAAGTGTACCATGGTGCCTTTTTTTTTTCTTTTTGTGGTACTGGGGGTTGAACCCAGGACATTGCGCCTACATGCTTGGCAAGTGCTGGACCACTGAGCTGCATCCCTGGCCCACTTTTTCAGTTTTTGAGACAGGGTCTTGCTAAATTACAGACTGCCTGTGGTCTCGAACCTGCGATCCTCCTGCCTCCACCTCCGGAGCCGCTGGGATTATAGGTGTGCGCCACTGTGCCTGGCATTTTTTTCTTTCTTGAGACAAGGTCTTGCTTTGTAGCTCAGGCTGGCCAAAACTCTCCATCCTCTAGCTTCAGCCTTCCAAGCGCTGGAATTACAGGTATCCATCACCTCACTTGGCCCTTAGGATAGACTTTCTTTTCCTTTTGGGCAGGGGGTACTGGGAAACTGAAGTTGAACCCAGGGTTTCACATGTACTTTGCAAGCACTTACCACTGAGCTGTAACCCCAGCCCCTTTAATATTTTTTATCTTGAGGTAGGGTCTAAATTATACAGGTTGCGTCTGGCCTTGAACTTGTGACCCTCCTTCCTCCACCTCTTGAGTCGCCAGGATTACACGTATGTGCCACCATACCTGGCCAGGAAATAATTTTTAAAAAAACACCTAGGCAATAGGCCAAACTAGTTTGAGGTTTGGGCTTAAACTATTTCCTTCAGGGAAGATGTTGCTATCACCAAACAAGCACCAAGTCCATGTCATTAGATCCCAATAGCTTACTGTACTTTTCTCTCAAGGTCTTCATCACATCAGTAATTGTTCAATGTCCATTTTTACCAGTGTACTGAGTCCCATGGGCACAAAGACCCTCCCACATAACCATGGGGAAGTTAAAAGAGGAATTTCAAAGCCCTAGGGAGTAGTAAACTAATATATAGAAACGTGTATAGCAGTTTCCAAAAAATATAAATAAATAATGAGGTGTTATTTTCACTGATTAAGTTGTCAGGTGCCATTGGTGGAGTCTGACTCATAGTGACCCTATGTACAGCAGATCGAAACACTTCCTTATTCTGTGCAAGGCACACGATTTTATTTTTGTTTAAGCCCACTGTTGCAGACACCGTGTCAATCCATCTAGTGGAGGGTTTTCCTTTTTTTTCACTGACCTGCCACTCTCCCAAACACGATGTCTTTCTCCAGGAATTGGTCTCTCCTGACTACATGTCCGAAATATGTAAGACACAGCCCAGCCATCCTTGCTTCCAATGAGTACTCTGGTTGCACTTCTTCTAGGACAGATCTGTTGGTTCTTTTGGCAGTCCATGGTATATGCAATAGACGTCTCCAGCACCATAATTCAAAAGCATCAATTCTTTTTCTGTCTCCCTTGTTCAATGTCTAGCTTTCACAACCATATGATGCAACTGAAAATACCATGCATGAGTCCGACGCACCTTCGTCTTCAATGTGACATCTTCACTTTTCAATACTCTAAAGAGATCTTTTGCCACAGCTTTTCCCAAGGCAATGAGTCTTTTATTTGTTGACTGCTGCTTCCATGGGTGTTGATTATAGACCCCAGAAGTCTGACAGCATTCACATCAGCTATGTTCACTTGCCCATTCACATGGACAGCAGGTAGTGTTTTTGAGTTCACTATGGCACTAGCTGCCATTTCAACATCACTTCTGATGGGCCCCCACTGAGGTACTCTCTCCTTCCTACCATTAGCTCTATCCTTTACCCATCTTTGGGGGAAAAATTAAACAAAATATAATCACATTGAAAAAAAGTTTATTTAAAAAAGTTCTAGCAGCAAGAACAGTAACAAAACAAAAGGAGAGACGGACAAACAAAACAAGGAGTTGTGTTCTATGGAACTTGTCTCCATTCTTAATCAAGTTCTTTATACCGAGCAAACATGACTCTTCGAACAGCGTCTCGGTAAGTCTCATTGGACTGTCTCTTGCTAGTTCTTCCTGGGACCCCAGCGCCAGGCCCCCTCATCCGGCCTTCAGTCTGCAAAACAAAGAGTGAAGTGAGACCTATGAATTAGTCCGTCTGGGGGCTGGTCAATCTTTGACCACAGCCTTTCTGGTCCAGTAAAGAGCAAGATATAGGAGAACTTTTTAGAATCCTCCCTTATTAAACAAATTGAATTATTAAATAAGAAGAATAAGGAGGACAGTAACAACATGATCTCAGGATAGAGGGTGCAATACCAGAGTATAAGAAATTCTGTAGGGAAGAAGTAAGCCAATATCCTATGGCCGGCATTTTCTGAGGGGAACCAAGCCAACCCCAAATGGGCAATATGATCAATCTGACCACCTTTTCTAGAGGCTCTTCCTGCAGTATGAGGAGCCACATCCTTTCTGGGAACCAGGACTAACTTTATGTTCCCCACATTTCAGCCAGCTGATCTTTGTACCTTTTACTGCTGGTTTGCTGGTTCTTTTTATCAAATGATCCTTTAGTCTCAAACTACCTGATTCCCATATTGCCTTATCACTTACTCTTTATGTAAGAGTATGATGAACCCCATTTCAATTTCTTCTTCTTCCCTCCGCCAACCAAACCACCAAGGGCCCAGCATGCCAAGCTATAACCCAGTATCAAGATCAAGGAGTTCCTCTGCTCTCATGCCCTATGCCAGCAGTGGAGAAATCCCAAGAGAAAGGTAACGATGCCACACTGGGGCAGAGAATATGAAGTTAAGTATATCCCAGGCTCATGTAACTCCCAATAAGATAGAAACCATTTCACCTCCTCTGATGAACCCAATCCAGGATGACCATATCCAAGGCCTGCCCCTTTCCTCCAGCCAGCAGCCTGTAGGGCATAGCCTCCTTTGCCGCTAGCATCAGTGTCTTCTTTGTCAACAGCTTTACAGTCACTGTAAGAGAAGCAGATGAAGTTGCATCATCACTTTCAAGGTGACCTGATGATGAACCTAACAAAAACCTCTGTCCCCTTGATTCAGATCTGCCTCCTATTAAGCAATACCTCTAGATGCCTGGTATCTATGCACTAGGCTTATCCTGGGGATACAGAGCTGACCAAAATTTGGTCTTGTTCACGGCAAAGGTCATGAGAATTGTATCAGCGGATGCTTAAACAACATTGAAGAGCCCAACCATGGGTGTGGCAACAGTGGATATCTGCTACAAAAACACAATGGAGGGAAAACAAATTCTGAAGGGTCATTATCAAAAATGACAGCAATTTCAACAGGAAGGTGAATTTGAATTGAGCCTTGACACATAAGGGGTCTGTGAGCTAGAAAGAGCATGGGAGGGAAGGAAGACAATTTGTTCAGGAGAGGAGTGGTAGGAATTGACAAAGGTAAGGCTGCTTGAATCAAGACTATGAAAAGCCCTGAACATGAAGCAACATCATGCCTCTGCACTTCTTGCTTTAGGCAAAGAAAGCTTGGAGCTCAGGCCTTCTGGTAGGCAACGTGTATCTTTACAAAATAGCAACTCCTCCCTACTCTTCCATCCCCATGTGCTGAGGGTAAAACCCAGAGCTCTGCATATGCTAGGTTACACTCCCAGCCCACAAAAAGGCAAGTTTTAAAATAGCAGATTTCTGTTACAGAGGTCATTTTGGTGGTAGGGTAGAGAATGGACTGAAGAAGAAAAGTAGCAAAGACTGCGAGTAAAGAGTGAGATCTGGAGGTGAGCTAGACTGGGGAGCAAGACTTAATTAGGAATTTGGCCATTAATTGGATATAGGGGATAAAGGAGGAAGACTGGGTCAGACCAGATAGACAGCAAGCTATGAAGCTGCTTCTGTAATAAGAATACAGGGAAGAATAGGACTAGACTGGGGTATCACGTGGAATTAATAATGAGTAATTGTTCAGTATGAGGCGGCTAAAATGTGTTTCCCTGCATGTGAACCACTGTGGCATCCAGTCCTGTCAGATCTCAGAAGCTAAGCAGGGTCAGACCTGGTTAGTACTTGGATGGGAGACTGACTGGGAACATCAGGGGCTGTAGGCTTGGCAGAAGGACCTAGTAACCCACTCCCAGAAGACAATCAGCCACTGAAAACCCTACGACTAGCAGAAAAGCATGACAACAGTGTTTCAGCTGTTGTACATAGAGTCGTTATGAGTTGGACACCAACTCGATGGCACCTAACAACAAGATGTGTCCCAAAGACGGCATGTCCAGGAAGCAAATGGAGATAAAGACTTTGAGCTCAGAAAACAGAAATGACTTGGGATGAAGCTATAAAACTTGTTAGCTTACTGATGGTGGCTGAGACCTTTCTGGAGCCCAAGTCAAGAGAGTAAAGCAGCAAGAATAAAAGAGCACAGAGGCCAGAGTTCAAGAGAGCACACTTGGACTTATCCAGAAAAGAGCAGGAAAGACAACTGGGAAGGAGGAGGGCTCAGAGCGTGTGTATGAAGGGTGCTGAATGTACACAATGGTCTCTTCTTACACTCAGTACTGCCTCATCTCAATTGACTCAGGCCTTGGGTGTCTTTTTCTGTTTTGGCTGACCCCTTGTCCCAACCCAATATATGTTATTTGTTTTGTTGCAACACTGAGGGATTGAAACCAAGATCTTGCCCATGCTAGACAAGTGCTCTACCATTGAGCTGTACCATCAGCTCCGCTTTAAATTTTTAAAGTGTTTCACTAAATTGCATAGGCTGCCTCTGGTCTCAAACTCACTACCCTCCTGCCTCAGCCACCCTACTCACTGGGATTACAGGTGTGCAACACAAAGCCTGGCTTGCTTTGTTTTTTTTGAGACCATGTCTTGCTATACAGCCCAGGCAGGCCTTGAGCTCATGATCCTCCTGCATCAACCTCCCCAGTGATGCAATTACAAGTGCATACCACCACATTCAGCCCATTGTTTTTCAGATTGTAGAGATTGACCTAATGGCATATTACATTAAGTAGTCCCACTCTGCTGCTGCTGTTGTTGTTAGGTGCCATCGAGTCAGTATCCGACTCATAGTGACCCTACATAAAACAGGCGAAACACTATTGTCAGTACTTTTCTGCTGTTCATAGGGCTTTCAATGGCAGATCAATTTTTGGGAGTGTGTTGCCGGATCTGTCTCCTAAGCCTACAGCATCTGGTGTTCCCAGGCGGTCTCCCATCCAAGTACTAACCAGGCCCGACCCTGCTTAGCTTCCAAGGTCTGAGAGGATCGGATGCCACAGGGGTATGGCTGCAGGCTCTAGTCCCACTCTACCACTTCTTAAAAATGAAAGCAACATAGAATAGAAAAATCAAAGTTCACTGCACACAGTAGAAAGTATTTTACATGAAGACTTCTTATTCAATTATACATACACATACTCGATTTTGAGGCCATTATAAAACAAAAACATATCTTTTATTATGGGTTATGGTCAAATTAAGCTAGAATGCCAGAGTCTCAGATCCTGGCTGGCATTCTCAGGGGCTTGCTCTGTCAATCATCTCCTTCTCCTTATAGGTACAATCTCCTCGGGCTAGCTTACTAGCAAAGCAGCCTCCTGAAATCTCTCGTGTTATAAACTGCTACTCTTTTGCTCATGTACCCTGTCACCATTTCCCTTTCCTTTCCTTAACTCACAGACACCCAATAGAAACCTGAGTATCATTAGTGACTCCCTGCTCCACAGACAACCTATGGACCAAAGTGTAGTAGATTTGACATTTCTCTCAAATCCACTCTGGCAATAATGATCTCTCATTTGAAGCACAACACAAGTTACATCATTAGTCTCTCTACCACCTCATTTTCCATATGATTAGCAATCTCTTAAAACAAGGACAGATCAAGACCCAGTTTAAAATCATTCCATAATCGCTTGCTGCCTGTAAGAAAAAGCCATAGTATGGTGTTCAAGGTATATAAGCTTCATGAACTGGCCTGCATCCGTTGGACTAGCCTGATTTTCTGCCACTCAACAACATGCCCCCAGTGTTTAGCCCCATCAAACTACTTATAATTCCTCAATTGCATCATGAGCTCTTTTTCATCCCTGCAATATAAAGTTCCCTCTAACTAAAAGGCTTCTCCTTTTTCATTTGATTTCTATATCTTTCCTGTGAGACACCATCACCTACACCTTCTCTATTCTGTGTGCAGTTGAGGCTAATATATGTATTGTCCACCTGAGTATTCCTTGCACTTACCACAGGGGTTATCTCTCATGGGTTATCAACAGATTATATGTAATTCTCGGTTTATGACTTGGGAACCAGCTGACTATCAGCAGCCAACCACTTATTCAGCCCCTATGTGTGAGAATAGAGATTCCCAAGAGAAAAAGTTCAGGTATGTGACTTTCTTATCAGGTCCATAAGGAGGTACAGTATTACTAATGAGACGAGTTCCTGACTACAGCCACTCCAGTTCTGGCTTTCAACTGCTGAAGCACTTCAGCTAATCAAGCCTCCATGTAACCATACATACAAAAGACCAGCATGGATCTCATGCTCACAGCGTTCAGACAAAACTGGCTCCTGATAATCTTGTGACCCTTGGAGATGAAACAGCAGCACATCTCTAGAAGATTGTTTTACCATTAGGTTGCTGAGGCTGTGGCTGAACCAAGAGTTTCTGTCATACCTGTCAGTTTCTCTGGAGTATTTAATCCGTTTTCTTTCTGGAGAGTCCAAAGATTGGAGCTTTTCCCTCCGATCATTTCCTTTTTCTTTAAATCTTCCCTGTTAGTGAGCAGAAGAGCATACTTGAGATTTCCACGAGGGCGTCAGGGAATGGGGAAGTTCTACCTCACTCCTGACACTAAAGTATAGGGTATTGCAAAGTTCCCAGGCTGGGCCTAAGCAACCCTCCTGCCTCAGACTGCCAAGACTCCCATGTGCTGGGGACAATAGGCAGGCGCTACAGCACCCAGCTTTGTTTTTATTTTTTTGTTTTTTTTGTTTTTTTTTAACGGTACTGGGCCCCGACGAATACTTTGCAAGTACTCTACCACTAAGCTGTACCCCACCTGCTTTGCTATCATGAGACAGTGCCTCTGGCCTTGAACTTGAGAACCTTCTGCCTTCACCTCCTAGTTGCTGGGATTACAGGTGTATGCCATGGCTCCTGGCTGATATTTTGTTTAATGTTAAGGTAGCTCAACTGGTAACTCCTGGAATCTTGTTTTTCGTACTCTTTTAGAGAAAGCAGTGACTTCTCTGACTGGTAAATGTGGAAAGAATAAGCTGATATGCTTGGCTCAGCTGTCTTCTCCTTTTCTGAGAAGGAGTTGATCTCCCATAGGACTCCATAGGTCAATATTTTTTGGGGGGCAGGGGGGGTAGGAGGTACTGGGGGTTGAACCCATGGCC
>VMDO01008013.1:51609-87201 GCA_007922755.1 Pedetes capensis
GGGGTTGAACCCAGGGTCTCGCGCCTGCATGCTTTGCAAGTGCTGGACCACTGAGCTGCATCCCCAGCCCATTATTTTTTTACTTTTTGAGACAGGGTCTTGCTAAGTTACACAGACTACCTCTGGTCTCAAACTTGCGATCCTCCCACGTCTGCCTCCCGAACCACTGGGATTACAGGCGTGCGCCACCATGCCCAGCTTATAGGTATGGATTCTTAACCATCATGTAAGACCTGCTCCAGGCTAGTGGATCCTATGACCAGGGCAGGGAGTTTGTCTGATTGTGCAGTCTAGGTAGCAACTCCTTTTGGCTCTCACACTGAACCACTTCCTCTAATTTAGCCTTTAACAGTAAAAGATACCATTTCAGTAGCCTTTACCAACATGCCTTTATTTCCTCAAAGGATTTAAAAGCTGAATAGGAAAAGAGGAGTTATTATTTATTTGACCTACCTAAAGAACCTAACTGGGAGAAGGATCTGGCAACCCCCTCCCAAAAATCAATCTGCCATTGAAAACCCTATGAACAGCAGAGAAGCACTGACAATCATGTTTCCCCTGTTGTACAGAGGGTCGCTATGAGTCGGAAACCGACTCGACGGCACCTAACAACAACAACAACAAAGAACCTAATAACACTTTCTTAAAAAAATTTAACTTTATTCAGGAGGCAGAGGCAGGAGGATCGCAAGTTTGAGACCAGAGACAGTCTGTTTAACTTAGCGAGACCCTGTCTCAAAAAAGTAAAAAAAATGAGCTGGGGTGCAGCTCAGTGGTCTAGCACTTGCAAAATATGCAGGTGCAAGGCCCTGGGTTCAACCCCTAGCACCACCAAAAAAAAAAAAAAAAAAAGAGGAAAAAAAAAAAGAACTTTATGAGTTTTGAGAAGTGTGTATATACCATGCTTTGAGACCTCTTTGTTCTCTGTCGTCTTGTAAGGAGTGATTAGTATAGCCTACAAAGTTTATGCCCCTGAGCAAAAAGAGTTGGGGGTCAAGGGAGTAACAGGTCACCAAAGTTACCTCCCGTTCTCTCTTCTCCAGATAGGCTAGCTCCTGCTCAGACTGTTTTATCTTCCGGTGGATTTCCAAGTTTTGCTGAGAAAAGAAGAAATTTTCTGAGTACAGGTCTAGAAAAAATGGTCCTGGAAATGCCTTTCTCTTTAGCTGCTATACAACTATAGCTCTTTTGGCTGTCTAACTCTCCTACATGACCACTGAATCCAGCAAGCAACAATCCCTAACTGATTTTGCCTTAGTCTCAAGGAGGAATCTAGATTTTAATGCAAGCTTGTCACACAGGTAAGTTATACAATGTGGCACAAGAGGGAATTTCATTATACTCTTCTCCACAATGTGGGAGACAAAAATGTGGCTTGTTCTCTCTCTCTCTTCTTTCAGTACTTGGGGGGTTAAGCCCAGGTCATCGCACATACTTAGCAAGTGCTCTACCACTGGGCTGCACCCTCAGCCCTTAATGCTCCTTTTCTTAATTTGGAGACAGGGCCTAGCTAAGTTACACAGGCTGTCTTTGTCCTCAAACTTGTAATCCTCCTGCCTTAGCTCCACAAGTCACTGAGATTAAAGATGTGCACCATTGCACCTGGCTAGATTTTTCTCTTAGATGAAAAATAACAGGACAGGGAGTCTGGGCATATCAGGGAAGAAAGTCACATGCCCATACACTCTGCTTAGCTAACATTCCCACCATCCATTATCCCTAGACACTAACCATTTTTTCAAGGGCCCAGACAAACATGAAAAGGAACACCAGGGACCTGAAAGAGCTAAGACTTCTCTGCAAGTCCCACATTCTACAGGATACCCCCACTAGTCCTCAGGTATATATATATGAAACACAGGGAATTTAAAACAGCTCTTGCATAGAGAGGTGGTTCTTTGTACTGGATGACTCAAAGAAAAGAAAAAGTACTACTGTTAATTGTCCACTGTCCTAGGCCAGTTCAGTTTGTAGATTCACCAAACCTGTGGCTCTTCTTTTCGACAATTACTTTTTATCTCTCTTCCCATTTATTAGCATTTTCACCAGAATTGAAGTTCAAATGTATGGGTCTGATGACTCAGAATTCCAGAAGGCCAAAGGGATTTAGGAGGTAGTCGTTCCAAGGATCATCAGAAGGAATTTCTCAAGAGTCCTTGAAGATTTGCAGAACCCCAATTGGGGATGGCTGGGAAAAGCTGTGTACCTATTTCCAAAAGCATTTCTCAGCGTTTAGCTATATAAGACTTTGGGTTCTGTGTTGAGGGAAATTGTGCGTGTGTGTTTGATTTTTTGAGACAGGGTCTCACTAGGCAGCCCGGGCTGGCTTCAAACTCAAGATCCTCCTGTCTCAGCTTTCCAAGTGCTGATATTACAGGCGTGCGCTAGTATGCCCAACTTAAGACAAAATTTAAATCCAGTTCCTCTATACCTTATATTGCAGCATTTACTAGGGAAGGAGGATGCAAGTAATTACTCTGAAAACAATGATGGCTAGGGGCTTTATTTGCTTCTAATTTGGTTCCTTGGATAGTACATATAAATGGAAAAGACTGCAGGGGAGGACCAATATATGTCAGTTTAACACTCCCAAAATAGCTGTTGTGTTGTGGCTCAGAGCAATAATCACTACATGAAGAAAGAGCAGAATCCGACTCCTCAGTGGGGAAAACTGCACACTATCACAGCTGGATAGAAACAAGTGAAACTACCAAGTATCAAATAAGGGGCTTATGTGAAGTACAAATATTCAGTTAATGGCAGAACTAAGCTGAGAAACCCAGTAAGTGAACTTTCTACCCCACAATCCTTTCTCTTCCTATACTTCTTCTGTAACTGGTGCCACAGCCATGTTGCTTGCTTTGGGCATATACACAGAAGTTCTTGAAGTGAAGCACATCCTTAATTCATAGCAACTTATGAATAAAAAGATGGAAAGCAATTCATTCTTGAACTGGACTGATTTAATGATAGGAACTGGGGAAGATATAGCCCAAAGAAGGTAGGACAAACTTCTTCATTCCCTGTAATGCCCATCAATGGTAAGAGCCAAAAATCTAAAAGGTCATGGCCCTATCCCTATTACCTTGTGCAAGTCTGACAGCTGCTGATGTTTGATTAGAACTTCTTTATTGGGAAACTGCCTTCTGCAGAGCAGACAGGCCAGTTTATTCCAGTCTGTGAGTTTGTCTTCTTCATTCTCCTTCTTGGTCAGTACCTCTTGTTGCTGGGGCTGTGTTGTGCGGGGCTGCAGGAGAGGAGTCTGTTCCTCTTCCTCCTCTTCTTCATAGTCACTGTCTCCTCCATATTCACCCAGGAGACCAATCAGTGGGTTTACCACCTTCGGCTGGAAGAAGGAGGCCAGGGATCAACATCAAACTCAACCTATATTTTGGGGCCCATTTTTTGGATATTCTGATGAGTATTCCTTTCTTTTTTCATTGTTATTTGCAATAACTGGGTTCAAAATAGGCCCACTGACCACACTGTTCATTTTCCAATTGGAAGCAGCAGGTTTAGAGCTTGATAGCGCACTGAGGAAATCAGAAAAGTTCTCTTGGGACTGATTCTATCGAGAGAATGTTGAGAAGAAAGAGATAAGGGAACTAGCATAAAAAATAGCAAAAGAGTTAAAAGTCTTAAGTGACAAAGAAGTGAGGAACACTTTCAAGTCACTGTAACCCATGAAGACACAAAAGAAAATTTCATCAAGAATTTATAGCAAAGGGGAATTAGGAAGTGGACTAAAAGTAACCTCAGTGATAATGCCCTCAGGGAGACAGATTCAGCTCTTGAGTAGATCAAAGGCATGATGAGGATAGATGGTACAAAGAGCTGAATTAATAATATGGAGTAGGTAAAGAGTACCTTAGAGGAATTCCTTAATAATGATGCATGATCTATGATCAAACAAAATAAAAAATAAATAAAGGATGGCATTATATATTTATATTTAATCAGAATCACTGCTGATTAAATCCACACAATCACTTCAAGGCATCTAAAAGTGGGTTCCAATATTAGCATCATTCACTCTGGCCAGGCAAGCCATCTATAAAAATGGTAACACATGTCCTCCATATCTAATAAATTCTTACTTGTCACCAAAAGGCAGGAAACACTGAAGCTGGGAGAATGTGTTTCCTTAGTGATTTAGAAAAGAATTGACAAGATCAATATTGTAATTCAAAAAGGGATAGGCATCTCCTGGAACAGCACAGAGAAGACAGAAACAAAAAAGATCCTTCAGTAATACCCCTATTAGCAGACAGGAATTTTTACCTCATGATTATACAGAAGAGAAGTCCTTATTTGTGAGAGAGAGAGTGAAAAGACCAACACCACAGTCAGACATAGCCTTTGTGTTTTATTTCCCACCCAGACCAGCCCAAGCCCAAGCCCAGGATATCAGCATTGGCCTTACTGGAGGGGGACTCTCTTCCTTCTTCACACTGGGAGGCAGGGGCTTCTTAAAGACATCTTCCGTAAGAGCCTTCCTTTCACTGGCATTTTCCTGAAACTGATCAAACCCCGAAGTAATTCTTATATGATACTTCTCATAAAAATTGGGTTAAGAGTTAATGCTGTTCAAATTAGGGTGATTTTCTGAACCTTCAAATACCTATAATTTTCCTATTGTTGTTGTTATTAGGTGCGATCAAGTCAGTATCCGACTCACAGCAACCCCATGTATAACAGGCGAAACACTCTTATCATGCTTCTCTATTCATAGGGTTTTCAACGGTTGATTGTTTTTTGGGGGGAGTAGGTTGCCAGTCCTTCTCTCAAGCCTACAGCACCTTATGTTCCCAGGTGGTTTCCCATCCAAGTACTACCAGGTCTGACCCTGCTTAGCTTCCGAGATTTGACAGAATCAGACACCACAGTGGTATGATTGCAGGCAATTTTGCTATAGTGATTTTGATATATAGAATCATTTAAAAACATGGGGTTACAGGTTTAGCTCAGTGGTAAACTACTCGCTTAGCATATGGAAGGACCTTGGTGCAACCTGCAGCACCCAAAACCAAATCAAACAAAACCCGAATATAACATTTAGTATACATTGTATGATTACTATATGTCAGGAACTGGATGAGGCATTTATATTCAGCATTATCTCTTTCTATCTCTACTACAACCCCCTAGATAGGTACTAATATGCTCATTTTACATACGATTAGGATTACGGTTAGTAAGCATGAGGGGCAGAAGCAGAATTCAAACATAAAATCAATATGACTGTAAAGTCTAAGTGTTCAGATGCACAAATATGCATACTGTCTCTTCTCTTTTCATGTATTGAAACAACTAGCAGTATCAGTAAGGGAAAAAAAAAAGATTAAAATTGAACCACAAGCAAATTCATCTATTTTCACTAATGCACAACTGATACGAGGGCAAATCAATGTAATTCTTCAGAAAATAATTTGATTTTATATAAGATATAAAAATGCTTAATTATCTTTAATTCTGAAAAATTATCCTAAGGTAGTAATTTAAAAAGAAAGCCAAATAAAATAATAAATGCTTGACGGTACCTAACAACAACAAATGTCAAGACAGTAAGATTAGAAAAGAGACAAACAATAAAAGACTGATAAAGTACATGAAGGTGTTGGGTGCAGTGGTGCATGCCTTTAATCCCAGAGATTTGGGAGATTGAGGCAGGAAGGCAGGGAGACTGAGGCACGTGTGAAACCAGAGGCAGCCTGTGAAACTTGTGGTAGGGCACTTGTAAAGTATGTGCCAGGCCCTGCTGGGCGCGGTGGTGCACGCCTATAATCCCAGCGGCTTGGGAGGCAGAGGCAGGAGGATCGCAAGTTCGAGACCAGAGGCAGTCTGCGTAATTTAGCGAGATCCTGTCTCAAACCAGCACTTTCAGAAAATGCAAGTGTGAGGCCCCGGGTCCAACACCCAGTACCGGAAAAAAAAAAAAAAAAGGTATGTGCCAGACCCTGAGCTCAACTGTCAATTACTGCAAAAAACAAAAATAAAACAAAACAAAAAAAAAAACCCTTGAAAATGAAGATATAGTTTTTTTCTGTTGTTTTTTCATTTTTGTGGAAAGGGGATCAAACCCACGGCCTTATGCAGGCTAGGAAAGTGCTGGACCACTGAGCTACAGCCACAGCCTGAAAGTATAGCTTTGTTTTTCTTTTTTTTTTTTTAGGTTAAACTTTTTTTAAGTTTTAATTTTTATTTATTTTTTGAGACACAGTCTCACTATGTAGCCAGGCTGATCTAGTCCTCTTGCCTCAGGTTCCTGAGTGCTAGGATTACAGGCCTGAAGCTACAGTTTTAATGTGAATTTTTATGATGTAAGCATTGAAAACAAAAAAAATTATATAAACATAGAAATACTTATGACAAAGTAGAGAATGAATGAAGGATACAACATGATATCTCCTGCTACAATTACTCCTCGAGAAATGTATTTACAGAGGCAGGGACTAAAAAGGAAAGGTAGAAAAGCGAAAGGGTGTGGAGCTAAGGTGCTGGGATTGCAGTTGAGTCACTTTGTTCAACCATCCAGTTTTCCCATTTGTAAAAGGGAGTTACCACGTGGGTATGAAAGGCAAGGGGACTACCTACACTAGGCAAAGTATTATTAGAATAACTTTACACCTCAAATGTAGATTTCCTCTGTCTGGGATATCTACATTTTAGTCTGTAATTGTGGTAAAAGACAGTAAACTCAATTCTTCTTACCTTTGTCACTCCTCTGTCTTTTTTCTCCTTGTTGTCTCTTTTAGACATTTCCTTCTTGCTACTTGACTTTCCTTGACTGCTGGGTTTCTTTTCCTTGATCTCTTCTTCCTCAGGTGGCACAGGATCCTGGGGCACGTACACTTCTTGCTGTGATACAGGTGGAAATAAGTTTTACTTTCCTACAAATCCAGGTCTAAGCAGCACAGTTCCCTTCTAGGTAAAAGAACAGACAGCTCTCTTACTCACAAACTCAAGAGTGCATATCAATCTGAGAATCCATCCCAGGGACCAGGACACATCCAGACCACCACCCACTGTCCACTGTTCCAAGAAAAGAACTATTCGTACCTGTAATGCCACAAGGCATTGATTTTTCCATATAAGCAACAATTCAGAGTCCATAGATTTAAACTTTTCCACTTTTCATGAAATGAGAATCCAGAGCATCCAAGGGAAAAAAATCCTCAAAGTGACAAATTATGGGTGCTTTTCTCAAAAGGATCACTGACAGAGTAAACAAAGCCAAAAACTCACCTGGGTGTTGGGATCATAATAAGTTCCTGCCAATGGGTCATAATAGTAGCCAGTAGCTGAATCATATATGTAGCAGTCAGATGATGCTACAGAGAATAAAATTAGAGCCAGTGTTAGTCCCTGTCCAATGAAGCTCTGACTGGGAACTCACCAAGAATAACCCAATAATTATAGTGGCTAACCCAAAGAGGTGTAGAATCTACAGATGGTGCCTTCTCTGGATGAGTACCCCCAGTAAACAGCCTCTCTTGCTGACTTTATGACCACACAGATTTCAAGTAATATGTAGCAAGCCAAGCAAAAAAGAACAAGATAACTAAAACAAAGGTTACTTACACTGTTGTCCTTGTCGATTTATATCCGAGGACCAATCTGAATTTCTGCCACCCCCTCTTCTGTCTCGGAAATATTTTTTACCCTATCAAAGAAAGGCAAATTAAAATAATGGAACTGTTCGATAGCCATTAACCTTAAATAGCGACCCATTGCAGGAAATTCAACACCATCTTTTCAGTCATCTGAAGATTTTAACAGCACTCTCCACCTGTTAAGGCCTACCTGATAATAATGCATGTGGTCAGAATGGTCCCCAGAATCATTTCTGTAACAGACAACACAGTATGTCAAGAATCTGCTACCAAAAGATATCTGAGGAATGCCTAAACCTACAGATTCACTGGGAATCCTACAGATTCATTCTCTTCCCCATTTTGCAGGGAGAAGAATCAACATGGATAGCAAGCAGGTTGGATGATGCAGACTCTCCTGAGGGGAGCAATATTGGACTCCTGCAAAGTCATATACTGGACCAAAACAGTGATTGAATGGAAGGTGCTGGAGCAAGAGTACCTGATCTCTCTAAGCCTGTGTCTCTTACGTGGCCATTTCCCAATTACTACTCCTTGGTCAAGATGAGTAAAGGAGTAAAGAGGAATTAGATTTCCTAGTGCTATGGGGATACGATCAAGGTCAGGAGAGTGGGAAGTCAACACAGCATTTACTTAGGACTCTAAAGAGGTATCAAGACTGCTTTCCATACATTCAATATTGTGCCATAATTTAGAACCCAAAGACACCAGGTAGATAAAAGAGAAAAGCCTAAAGTATCTAGTAATACTATTTAAGAAGGAAAACAATTATATAGCCAGAATAAGGTATGCTATAGAAAAAGAAAATGTCTAAGCACATATCTCAGGAAGCCCATGCTGGGATGGCATCATGCCCTACTATCTGTCTCTCTAGCTAGGAAGGGGAGTTCCTTCCCAAAAACTGCAGTGAGGGCAACACAAGGGCTCCTCATCCCTCCGCCTTACCTTCGTTTTCCAGTGGCCAAGTTTACAGCTACCATCTTCCCATCAATGCTGAATGGTGGGTCAAGGTTCTGCAAAATCTTCACTACCCGAAGAGCTTCCTAGGGAACCAAAGACACACTTGAACCCAAAGAAAGAAAAGGCTTAGAAAGAGAACTGAACATCAATTTTCTTTCTTAGAAGGGAAATTTACTAAACATAATCTTCTGGTCGTAATTTTAAAAGTAAGAACACACTGGGAAAAACAAGCAACTTTTAATGAGGACTACAATAATGATCAGGGTAGACACCAGTTTCTGATATACATTTCAGAAACTCAAATCTCCTTTTTTTCAGATGTAACTGTCATCACCTGAGATCTACTTGATAGGAACCAGGAATGGTGGTGTACAACTGTAATCCTAGCACTTGGAAAGCTGAGATAGCAGGATCTCAAGTTGAAGACAGCTTGCGCTAAATAGTAAGATCGTGCCTCAAAAAACAAAAACCAAAAACAATGACCAAACAAAAACAAAACAAAATCCCAAAAACCCTAAAATGAAAAAGATCCAGTTTACAAAGTCCCTTTTGATTTTTGACAGAATAATGGAGAAATTCCAATGATTTTCATTCTATTATCATATTATTTCCATAGAAAAAAGCCCCACAACTAAAAGTTCAAGCCAAAAGAATCTATCAACCCTTTGACTACCATTGGGACACATAAGTCAGAAAGTGAGTGTATGGTGTATGAATTTGACTGAAAATCAAGAAAGTGGTGGATAAAGGTATTTTACAAACTTTTATACATTCCAATTATTTTTCTAATTATGTTCTTACTGTGTTCATTGTAATGAGTTTCTGGAAATAAAATACTATCATATATTTTGATTTGAAATTGGTAGTCAAAGGGTTAAATACTTTGAGGAAAAAGAGGAAATGTTCTGTTTTTATTAAATATAAAACCATCTGTGGTTGGACAAAACAAGTCTAAGAAATTAGAAAATTCATTAATATCCTGAAGGGTTCAGTGCTCAGATTCTTCTCAATTCGAGTAAGTTGGAAACTAAATGCCTCAAGACAAAAACTGGCCACACAGAGTTCTAACTTTTGAGGACAGTCACCTCACCTGAATGAACATTACACCTGAAGGAAATTATTCCTTCTCTTTTTTTGGAAACTAGGTCTTGCTCTTGAGCCCAGGCTGGTTTAGAACTCACTAAGGTAGCCTAGGCTGGTTTTGTACTCTCCATCCTTCTGGGTGCTGGGATTACAAGTGTGCTCCATGATATCTGGCTCCTTTAAACTTTCTTAAGGGTACTTCGGCCTTCTGTTCCTAGACCATTTCAAGGTGAGGGAAACTTACTGCATGGGAGTCAAGGTCTATAAAGCCATAGGTGTGACCCATAGGGCCAGTTCTGTTCTTGATGATACGGACATTGGCAGTAGTAAGGCGGACGTAGGGCTCCAGCACTTCCACTATCACCTCGGGTGGAGTGGAGCGATAGATGCGTTTTAGCATGATTGCTGAATGAAGCAAGCACAAATGGGAGAGGAACAGAGAGAGAGAAACAATGATGAAGTTCTGAAGTCCCAAGAGTCTAATGGTCATTTTTTTAACTCAGTGCTACTCTGCTCTAGCAAGGATGGTTGTACAAATACCTCCCACTTTTCTGAATCAATACTTGGAAATATAAAATCATGCCATACTGCATTTGTACAACAATTTGCTATTTGGAGATTGTAGACTCCTTCAACTAGTATAGTGAGGGGGACAGAAAGCAATGACCTCCATAACCAGGGTTTGCACAGTTCTACTAGAGTATGGCAAAACAGCTAATCATAGCCACATCATGGGCCATCTATGTTCCCATAGTCTAGTACATGCCCTGACAAACCACTTACTTTTGCTCTCTCCATCCTGGCGTGTCTCTCCAGACCAAGGTTCCTTCTCTCGGTCTCTTCGGAAAGTGAGCCCTTCCCTTCGAGAATGAGGCAAGTATCTTTCTTCTCTCTTTTGATGCCCTAAGCGTGGTTCTTGTCCTTCTTCCCGTTTCCTGGGTTCAGATTCCTTATCAGCTGGCCGTGGAGACTGGTTGAGTTGTTTCTCTAATGGTGCTGGTAGGGATGTTTTTTGAGGCTGAGGGTAGCTTACTAATTCTTGCTTGACCTCTGTCAGTAGGGGAGCATAAACAGAAAGATAATCCACAGGTTTTATCAAAAAAACACTAATATTTTGATTCTCCCTTATCTGCTACCAAATGATCATACTGGTATGCATACTGGTATGCATTTATTTATTTGTTTGTTTGTTTATAGCACTGGGGGGGGGGTTGAAACCAGGGCCTTGTGCATGCTAGGCAAGTGCTCCACCATTGAGCCATGCCCCCTGTCCCAGTCTCTTTTTAATTTTTTTATCCAGAGACAGGGTCTTGCAAAGTCCCATAGGCTGGCTCTGGCTTCCAATTTGTAATCCTCCTGCCTCAGCCTCCCAAGTCACCAGGATTTCAGAAGTATGCTAGGGAGCTTGGCTCTGGAATGCTTTTAATATTGTCTCAGAAATACCTACAAAAAAATCATCCAACAGTTCTGAGAAAAGACTTAAGTTAATGAAATGGTGTGTGAGAGAGTTCAGAGAAGAAACTAAACATTTAAAAAAAATTAATCTTTATGAGCTTTCTCTCACAAAATGCTTAAATAAAACAAGCCCATCATAATATCCTGCCCGACCTCATTATTAAAACCAATAATAAGAAGAAATAAAGGTCCTAGCACCTGAGAGCTTGAAGCATGACAATCAAAAGTTCCAGGCCAGCCTGGGTTATATAGCAGGACCTTGTCTCAACAAACAAAGGATGGAACAGGGTTAGGTGCAGTGGCACCTAGCTATTCAGGAGGCTAAAGCAAGAGGATTTTGAGTTCTAGTTCAGCTTGGGCAATTTAGCTAGACACTGCTTCAAAATAAAAGATGAAAAGGGCTGGGGGTGTAGCTTCAGTGGTAGAGGGCCTTCCTAGCATGCATCAGGCCCTGGGACAGAAAGAAAAAATAAATAAATAAAAAGGAAGAAAAAGGAAAACAATCTCATTTACATGCAAAAAATTATAAATGGCAAATATTCTTCAAAATACAGATGATTCATTTAAAATCTTCTATGGCAAGATAATCTGTCTAGTTAGAGGCATATTTCATATTTTTAAATTCATTCTTAGAGAGTTTATTAAGGATCCATGTGGCTCAAAAGAGACATTCTATGGGAGCAATACAGAGATTACTTAATAGCAGTAACAAGTGACTAATGAATATTTGCTTTCTTTCCCCTTTTTTTGTTTTGCTACCACCAGGCTATTTCCCCCGGCCTGCTCTTTCACTCTTTCTGTGTGTGTGTCTCTCTCTGTCTTTCTTTGTGATGCTGGGGATTGAACTCAGGGTATTGCAGTTGCTAAGCAAGCACTCTAAGTATTCAACATCTGCTTTCTGTAGTTTCAGGTAAAGTCATCTCAGCTACCTTAAGGGTAGAGTATCCAAGGATTTACATAAGCCACCCATTCACTTGTTAAAATAGTTTAAGAAGTCTTTCTTGAGGGAAAACACACAACTCTGCTTAATCCAAAGAGACCTAACAGGTTAAAAACCTCCATTGTTTACTTACTACTTGTTGGTTTGGTCTCTAAAGAATACAGAGACTTCCCCCAAAGATTTCTAGAATATCTGCCATAAAGTACTCACTAGGGAACAGCATCTGCACTATAACCCAAAAACCCAGCTAGAAAACTCTTTTTGGCACAATAAATTCTAATATCAGAACAGGTCCTTCAGAAGGCTACCTGAATATGGGCTGCAGATACAATGCAAGGATAGATCACTTGCCTACCTTGCCTAGCAAAGCCCTGAGTTTAATCTCCATAACATGGGGGCAGGGGGGGGGGAGTGCAGGTCTTTGTGAAAAACATCTTTAAACTGTGTGTGGTGCACATGCCTGGAAACCCAGCACTTGGGAGGCTGAAACAGGAGGATCAAGAGTTTGAAGTCAGCCTGGGCTAGCAGCAGGTCTCCAAAAAAACAAAAAGAGAAAGCTACCTGAATCCCAGCACTGAACTGTATTTCATGGTCATGACTGGGCTTTCCTTAGGGATAATGTCAGAAACAAGCATACAATAGTCATGACTACAGAACTATTGCTATGGATACATTTGATAGACTCTTTGAAGATGTAAACTTGAAGGTTCTTCGAAAAAAATTAAAGTTAAGGCTTACATACTTAATGCACGACTCAAATTATCACACTATACCTCATAAATATGTACAATTATTATGTGTGCATAAAAATTAACTTTAAAAAGTGCTTGAGGAGCTGGAAGATTTATTCCTCTATAATAATAACACATTCTCCTAATCCTGATTATTTACTGAAATGCCTAAAGAATGTATACGAGCCGGGTGCACACACCTGTGGTCCCAACGACTCCAGAGGCAGAGGTAGGAGGGTCACAAGCTCCAGGCCAGAGGCCGCCTGTGTAACTTAGTGAAACTCTGTCTCAGTTTAAAAAATAAAAATAAAAAAGAGGCTGGGGATGTAGCTTAGTGGCAGAGCACTTGCAAAATAGCATGAGGCCCCAGGCTCAGCAAAAATACATATATACATACATACATACATACATACATACATACATAAAAAAACAAAAGGGAATGTATAGGAGAAAATATAGCAAATGATTCTCAACAACTTCAAAGGGGGGTGTCAAAAAGACTGATGCTACATAGATTCTTTTTCAACCTAAATCCTTCAATGTATTCTAAATAACAATACTACTTATTCTCATCAGCTGTCCACTTAGCTATTTGAACCAAAGGAGCCTGCAATAGCATCTCTTTCCACTGGTGCAATTCTGATGTTCAAAATCATTTACAAATAGGTCACATGAAGCTGGACATTGAACTGCACTTTTAAAAGCCTTACAAATCAACTTGTTTTTAGACAAGAAACATCACTTCTACTGCTTACCTTCTCTTGGGCACTTGCAGAATGAACATGAAGACTGATGCCCTCCAGTGCTGGCCTTACACTGCAAGGAAAAAGGAAAAAATTCAATTTGACCAAAAACACCTTTTTTTTTCCCGGTACTGGGTGTTGAACCCAGGGTTGCACTTGCATGCTCTGCAAGTGCTGGACCACTGAGCTGCACCCTCAGCCCATTTTTTGACTTTTTGAGACAGGGTCTCACCAAGTTATGCAGACTGCCTCTGGTCTTGAACTTGTGATCCTCCTGCCTCCGCCTCCCAAACCTGCTGAGATTACAGGGGTGCACCACCGCACCCGGCACCAAAAACATTTTCAAAAATCTTACGATTTTTTTAATGACAAAAATGAAATAAGCCATAATCCATATCCCCTCAAAATCTAAAGAATCTGATATCCTCCCATTTATCAATAGTGGCAGACAGGATCTGATGAGCACTATTTTAAAGCTGCTTCTAACAAGGCATCTGGACTTTGGAGTAGCAGCCCACAACGTCTTTGCCCTAGATAAGGACTTCTGTAGGAAATAAACTGAACTGAGGAAACTGGACTGCTAAATCACTTAAAGGGAACTATATCCCCAGAGCCACTCTCATTTACAGTCTGCATCCAAAACCTGGTCTTGGTTATGTGTCATCCTTTACACAATAGAGTGAGCGTGACCTATACTAAATCTGACAGAAGCTTTAAGACCCACTGCTTGTGTGAATAACCCTCTGGTCTTTCCCTTAGCCAGGAGAACTCATCCCCACATTGGGACTATTCATTCATCCAGGGTCCTGCGATGGGAAGCTATGTGGCACAGAAATGTAATAAATGATCCAAAGCCCCAACATATAATGTAAGTGAAGAGTATGTTTGCTGTTTTGAGCCACTGAAATTAGGCTGTACAACAGTAAAGCTGCTGTGGCATGTAACACTTCAACTGGTAAATGGCAGACTCAGGACCCTAATTTTGGTGGGTACAATTTAAGTGACATAAAACTTACCTATTTTAAGTATACAATTAAATGTTTTTTACTAAATGTATAGTGTAACCATCACCACAATCTAGCTCTTGAACATTTTCATCATCCCAAAAGAAATCTAATGGAGTCACTTCCCATTCTTACTACCATGCAGCTGGAATTGTGCAATATATGGTCATTTGTCTGGCATAGTATTTTCAAGGTTCATTCAGTTGCAGTATGTATTAGTACTTTGGTTCCTTTATCGCCAAATGACATTGCTAGTATGAAAATACTAATAGGTTTGTTCATTCATCACCTGATTAACATTTGAGCTATTTCTACTTTTTGGCTATCATAAATAATACTGCTTTTAAACATCAAAGAACAAAAACAGTGACTTGGGGGTCTGGCTCAGTGGTAGAACTCTTGCCTGGTATGTGCAAGGCCCTGAGTTCAATCCCCAGCACCATGCAAAATCAATCAATCTACAACAGGCCAAAGGTGGCATATGCAGGAATGGCAACTTTACCTTCTTAAAAAGCTCAGAAAGTGTAAAATACTTCCAAAATAGCAAACTGAACAAGTGGCCTGTCATTTTAGGAGACAACAGAACAAAGCCACTCTGTTCTTTCAAGCAATAGTCTTAGCAACAGCTGTATAATTCTGACATCAGATATGAGCATTTGTTTTCTTCTGGCTATCAGAAAATAGAGTTCAAAATTTTTCCCTTAAATGCCAGTTTCCTCTATCTGATTATAAAAGACATGAAACATGTAATATTTAGCTCATATGGATAGTGTGGGTTTTAGCTCAGTTGGCAGAGCGCTGTTCTGCATTTTCTGAGGATCCGGGTTCAATCACCAGCACCACAAAAAAAATGGGAGAAAGATGAGGCAGCCCACTCCTGAAAATAATCCTGAGACAATCAGCCACTGAAAACCCTCTGAGGGTCTTTATGAGTTGGACCCTAACTACACCACCATGGGTAGAGGAGAAATCACCCACAATCCCTCAACACAGAGGCAATCACTATTAAAATGTTAAATATTATCAAAACTCCAATGGCCTTTTTTGCAGAAATGGAAAAACTGATTCTAAAATTTGTATGGAATTGTAAAGGACCCCGAATAGCCAAAACAATCTTGAAAATAAAAAAATTAAAAAAAAAAAAAAAGGAGGAAGCCAGGTACAGTGCCTCATGCATGTCATTTCAGCAGCTTGGGAGGTTGAGGCAGCAAGATCACAGTTTGAGGCCAGAGACAGCCTGTGTAGCTTAGTGAACTCTGTCTCAAGACAAAAAATGATTTAAAAAAATGTGCAGGGAGGAGCTGGGGTATAGCTCAGTGGCAGAGTGTTTGCGAATATACAGGAGGTCCTGAGTTCAGCCTCACTCCTGTGCCACAAAGAAAAAAATAGAGAGGGAAGCAAGGGAAGACTCATCCTTCCCTGTTTCACATTTGAGTACAGTTATATTTTAGTACAATAACCAAAACAAGATGGTACTGCCATAAAGATAAACAGGCAAATCGTAAGAATAAAACTGAGACTCTAAGACTAAATCTATAGTTTTATGATCAATGGATTTCTTTTTATTTTTTATTTGGGCGAGTGAGACAGGGTCTTGCTAGCCCAGGAGGGCCTCAAACTTGCAATCCTTCTGCCTCAGCCTCCCGAGTGGTGGGATTACAGGAGTGTACCACCATGCCCGGGTGATCAATGCATTTCTTCTCTTCTTCCTCTTCCCCCTCCCCCTCCTCCTCCTCCTCCTCCTCCTCCTCCTTCTTCTTCTTCCCTCTCTCTCTCTCTTTTTTTTTTTTGTGATACTTGGGACTTGAACCTAGGGCCTCGCCTATACTTTGCTCCACCACTGGGCTGCAACCCTGACCTCCCATTGCTTTTCTTAATTTAGAGACAGGATCTCACTAAGTTACACAAGCTGGCTCTGGCCTCAAACTTGCAATCTTCCTGCCTCTGTCTTCCAAGTCACTGAGATTACAGGTGCAAGCCACCACATCTGGCTTCTATCAATGCATTTCTGATAAGGGAGCTAAGACCATTCAGTGGGGAAAAAAATCGTTTCTTCAACAAATGGTGCTGGGACAACTGACTATCTCATTCACTAAACAAAATTGGATCCTTATGTCACATCATATAAAAAACTTAACATGAAATGGAGTGTAACTCGGTGGAAGAGCACTTGTCTGGCATGTATGAAGCTCTGCGTTCAATCCCCAGCACCATAAAAACAAACAAACAAAACACTTCAAAATAGAACAAAGACATAAATGTGTGATCTGAACTTTTAAAAGAAAAAACAGGAGTAAATCTTCATAAGCTTTGGATTTGGTAGTGGCTTTTTTTTTTTTTTTTAAGGTAATAGGGAGTTGGACCTAGGGCCCCACACATGTTTTTTTTGCAAGTGCTGAACCACTAAGCCATGCCCAAGGCCCATTTTTCACTCTGTATTTTGAGACAGGGTCTCACTGAATTACGCAGGCTGCCTCTGGCCTCAAACTTGTGATCCTCCTTCCTTCGCTTCCCCAAGTCATTGGGATTTAAGGTGTGCACCACCATGCCTGGCCCAGTAATGGTTTTTTAGCAACAAAAACTAAACAACCCAATTAAAAAAGGTAAAGGACACAGCAATATTCAAAGGGCCAATAAGCACAAAAAAAGATGCCCAAAGTCATTAGGAAAAAGCAAATCAAAACTCTGATGAAATACTACTACATATTCATTAGAATGGCTGTCATCAAGAAATGGAAAATAGCAAATCTTAGCAAGGATGTAGAGAAATTCAAGCCCTTTATGCAGTGCTGGTGGGAATGTAAAATGGCATGGCTGTGGCGTGTGAGAAACAGTTTGGTAGTTTTTCAACGAGTTAAATATAAAAGTGTCATATAAGACCCAGAAATTTCACTCCTGGGTAAAATACCCAAAGGAACTGAAAATAGGTGTTCAAACAAAAACTAACAGACACAGGTTCTAATATTCACAATAGTCAAGAGGTAGAAACAACCCAAATGCCATTAACTGATTAATGATAACAAAATGTGGTATATATCTACATAATGTTCAGCCATGAAAAGTAATAAAGCACTAATATATGCTACACATTTTATGAGTCTGGGCTGGGATTTAGCTCAGTTGGTAGAGCGCTGCGCTGCAGTCTCTGAAGACACAGTTCAATTCTTGGCACCGCAAAAATGGGAGAAGGGCCTGGCAATTCACTCCCAAGGCAATCCCGAAACAGTCAGCCATTGAAAACCTATGAGGGTCGCTATGAGTCGGATACTGACTTGACGGCATCTAACAACAACAACAACATTTTATGAGTCTATCTATATGAAATGTCCACAATAGGCATATCCATATGGACAGAAGTCAGATTAATGGTGGCAGGATCTGGGGAAAGAGAACATGGGGACTGAGTGATTAAGGCTCTTTTGGGAGGTAATTAAGAAGTTCTAGGGGTTGGGGATATAGCTCAGTGGTAATGCACTTGGTTCTGGTATTAGATAACATTGATGGTTTTACTACGTTGTGAAGGTACTTAATGCTACTGAGTTATGTTTTTAAATGGTTAAAATGATGAATTTTATGAACTGTGTATTTTAACAATTAAAAAATAATTAAGCTGGGTGCGATGGCACATGCCTATAATCCCAGTGAGTACGGAGGCAGAGGCAGGAGGATCACAAGTTTGGGGCTAGAGGCAGCCTACATAACTTAGCAAGACTCTGTCTCAAAATAAAAAAATAAAACAAAAAAATGGGCTGCAGCTGCAGCCCAGTGGTAAAGTGCTCTGAGTTCAACACAGTACTGGGGAAAAAAAAGTTAAATGGCTTTAAAAATATTATACCTATGAGCTGGGCATGGTGACATAAGCTTGTAACCCCAGCAGTAGGGAGGATGAGGCAAGAGGATTGCGTGAATCTAGGGAGCTCACGGTGAGCCTGAGCTATGAGAGTACATCTCAAAAAAAAAAAAAAAAAGTTAAAATTATACCTTCAGGTAGTCTACTTATGAAGAAGTATGAGTGCTTTGGCTGATGACAGTCATATCCATCCAAGTTGTATTTTGTAGAGACTAACAAATATATCATGATAAAGTTTCTACGGAATTTTGTTATATTCTATAATACTATTAATGAACCATGGTTCAAGAACTTTTATAAATTTTTCATAATTATTTTTAGCTAAGCAGTAGCAGTGAAAACTGAAATTATATTTGCATGCTCAATGCAATCAAACTAGACCTCTAATAAGAGTATAGCCCCCGGGGCCGGGCATGCTGGCACACGCCTGTAATCCTAGCGGCTCGGGAGGCGGAGGCGGGAGGATCGAGGCGGAGGCGGGAGGATTGCAAGTTCAGGACCAGAGGCAGTCTGCGTAATTTAACAAGACCCTGTCCCAAAAAGTAAAAAAATGGGCTGAGGTGCAGCTCAGTGGTCCAGCACTTGCAGAGCATGCAGGCGCGAGGCCCTGGGTTCAACTCCTAGTACTGCAAAAAAAAAAAAAAAAGAGTATAGCCCCCCAAATTTTAAATATACCATTCTCTCTCTCTCTCTCTCTCTCTCTCTCTCTCTCTCTCTCTCTCTGCCTTTTCTTTTCTTTGGCAGTACTAGGGTGTTGAGCCCATGGTCTCACACAGGCTAGGCAAGTGCTCTACCACTGAGCCGCATGCCAGTCCCCCATTTTTTTATTTTGAGACAGTGTCTCGCTAAATTGCACAGGCTGGCTCTGGCTTCAAACTAGCATTCTTCCTATCTCAGCCTTCGGAGCTACTGGGATTATAGCCATGTGCCCTTTTGCTTCTTGAGACAGGGTCTCACTATGTAGCCCAGGCTGGCCTTGAAGTCACAATCCTCCTGCCTCAGCCTCTTGAATACTGGGATTACAGGCATGCACCACCCCGCCCAGCTAAATATACCATTCTAAAAGAATATAGGTTTTTTTGTTTTGTTTTGTTTTCCAGTACTAGGGGGTTAAACCCACAGGCTCATATATGCCAAGCACGTATTCTATCATGGAGCTCCACTCCTATCCACTTTATTTTTAATTTTGTCACAGGATCTCACTAAATTGCACAGGCTGCCTCTGGTCTTGAACCTGTGGTCCTCCTGCCTCAGCCTTCTAAGTCATGGGAATTGTAGGCGTGCACCATGGTGCCCAACTAAGAACATAATGTTTAACAGAGGTAAAATGTCATGGTACCAAGTTCTATACCCTTGGAGATCTAAGAATACCCCAAAAATGTACAACTCCCACAGAATCAGCCTTTCCAAATCCATCTTTCCAAACATTAAATGCCTTATGACCATCCCCAGGAAGGGTAACTAAGAAGTTATATGCCAAGGGACGACTATTCTCATTATAATCAACAGAAAGCGTGGCATATGCCCTTGTGAAAATAACTCCAGTGCAGGCCCAGAACCCTCTATAGCTATACACAGCAGATAAAAAGCAAGAATTATGGATGACCTTGTCCTGGCCTGCAGGTCAAATGAAATAAACCAGAAGCAGAGCTTTGGCTTTTGGCAATGCATACTAATGGACAAGATTTTAGAGATATGGCAAATTTGCTATGTAAAATGCTCACTTCTAAAGAGAGGAATTTATGGTACTTACTCGTTTGCAGTACCAAAAATCTGGACTTGGTACATATTCGAGGGTGACCTCTTTGTCATGGATCATTAGAGTTCCCTGTAAGAACAAAGACAGAAGCCATGAACATTATTAACCCTCAGAGAAACAGAGAGATAGGAAGGCACAGAGAGCTTTTCCAGTCCCCAAGCTGAAACATTCTATAAAGAATGAGCTTATTCATCAACAAAAGCAGGTGGCTATTTTAAGCCACAGACTTGGGGCAGTATGGCAAACAAGCTTGAGTTTAGGGAAGGGGAGTGGGAGAAGGTGAAATCAGTCTTCGGCCTTGGTTCCAGTAGGCTGAGGTGTTGTCCTTAGGCAGGCTACCATAGGTTGTGTATTGCACTCTCATGAGTCCCAGCAAGTCTCCCACCTGGTTCCCCCACACTATCAAGAAGCAAACTCTTCCTTCTGCAACACAGAGGCATAGGAGCCCTCTCAATTATCTTCTTTTGCATGGCTAACTCACATCTCCTTGGAAAGGTAGTAACTTTGGTGACTAAAAATTTTCTTTGAAACACTGGCTACATGGCAAAAGCACCAGGAGAAAAAGGTACACTATGAAGCAAGGAGGAAGATAAAAGCTTTATAGATTACTTTCTTATAGCAAGAAACTATAAATGGCTGGTGCCAGCAGTAGTGGTGGTAGTGATGGTGCCAGCATCATCCCTCTGGCTTGGAGCCTATAGAGTGAGCTACTGTAGGACCTGAGGAGCAACCATGGGCAAATAAGCCTTTGGGAAAGTGTGGCATAGAAACAGGTAGGAAAGGGGGTTCAATGAGTCTGTCGTTACAGAGCTCCCTTTCCTCTCCATTTTGGGTAAGACACAAATTCTATTTCACATAAAGTGGGAAAAAAAAGTTTTGGACAGGTTTGGTGGCACATGCCTATAATCCCGGCATGCAGGAGGCTAAGAGGATCAATGAAGGTTTGAAGCTAGCTTGGGCTACATAGTGAGTTACAGGCCAGCCTGGGCTACAGAGCGAGACTCTTGTCTCAAAGATTAATTAATTAATTAAAGGTTTTGTTTAATAAACATGAGTGAGCATGTATGTGTTGGAGCAGGATAGGGGGGAATCTCAGCCTACTGACAAAGACCCTCACCCACACTTGTAAGTGAACTAACCGAAGATGTGACTCAGGAACTAGCCCCTGCGCTGTGTTCATTCTCCGCCCTCTAGGGTCCTCTGTGTCTCCTCAGACAGGGCTCTGAGTTATACAAGTCATTTCCTTTGCAATTGGACCTCAGTTTCTTGCTTGAATCCATACATCTGTCAAATAATGCTTTACCTCTCTGCTTTTCACACCAAAAGAGTCAAGAGAAATACACAGAATAAGATTATTGTCTTGTCAAAACCAAAGGAAAACTGCTCACCTACCTAAGTCTTAGAATCTGATCTCTATGAAACTGTTTCCTATTTTGCTCTCAAGGCTAAAGGACAATAATAATAAAAATGGCTACCTTTTATTAAGTAGAGCCAGAAACGGCTAAGCACATTATCTTATTAATCCCCTAAATGATTTCATGAAGTAACATTTCCACTTTATAGATGAGGAAACATGTTCAGAGATGTTGGATCAACCAGCTAGTGAAGGTTAGAGTTGGATTCACCTGGGTCAGTAGATAAGAAACCTGTTTCATCCACCAACTGCTGCTCAGTATTAGGGACAGGCGCTCTAGTCTGAGGAGCCAATCAGGAAAAAAAGAAGCTTTGTAGACAGACAGGATCAAGAAGCAACACTTTGTCAAGCTCTACCCATGCAGGAGGTTGGTTAAGATGATCCCCTTCCAAACCCAAAGACAGTACTTCACAATTAAAGGCACTGACATGCCAGGCATGGTAGTGCACACCTGTAATCCCAGTACTTGGAAGGCTGAGGCAGGAAGATCCACTCTGATTCAAGGCCAGCCTGGACTACACGCAAGACCCAGTCTCAAAACCCTCACCCCACAAAAAAGAGTGACAGAGTGAGAGCATGTACAAGCATGCACATGCAAGCATAGACACTGGGCTAGGTTCCCTGATTCTGAATCTTCCCTCTATAACCTTTTGTCCTTCAGTTTCTTCATCTGTAAAGTGGGAATAACAGCACCTACTTCATAGGGTGACTGTAAAGATTATGTAAATTGAGCTAGGCTCGGTGGGGCATGCCTATATTCCCAGCAATCTGGGAGAGAGAGGCAGGAGGATCGCAGGTTCAAGACCAGACGCAGCCTGTGTAATTTAGCAAAACTGTCTCAAGATAAAAAATAAAAAAGGAGCTAGAGGTACAGCTCAGTGGCAGAGCAAAAAGTATGCATGAGGCCCTGGGTTCAGCCTCCACTATCACAAAAAAGATTATGTAAATTGACCCATGTAAAAAGTTTAGCACAGAATACAGTGGGAGCTTAATAAATTGATTATTTCAAGCCCCAAGTACTCAAAAAGGACTAGTATCAGCAGGTGAGACTACAGGAAGTCAAATAACCACTCAATTCACCTTGCTTGGTTGCTAGGTGGGAACATTTTTTTTTTTTTTTTCGGTACTGGGGGTTGAACCCAGGGCCTCGAGCTTGCATGCTCTGCAAGTGCTGGACCACTGAGCTGCACCCCCAGCCCATAATTTTTACTTTTTTTTTTTTTTGAGACAGGGTCTCACTAAGTTATGCAGACTGACTCTGGTCTCCAATTTGCGATCCTCCTGCCTCCACCTCTCAAGGCGCTGGGATTACAAATGTGCGCCACAGCACCCGGCTTAGGTGGGAACACTTCATAACCTATTTCAATCTTCTGAAAGGCTAAAGCTTTCAGAGAGAATGGTCAATACATATCAGAACCTGTATCTTAATGATGGCACATTGCGTTAGCTGTTAAATTGCTGATCCAGACCTTAAGAGTTCAGGCTAAATTTTGCTGGCCTTTTACCACCAGCATCAAACACAATTATCTGATACAGAAAAGGAGCTTAATAAACTCTTGTTGCACGAACAGAAGAGTGAATAGAACCAGTTATCCTCGGAGAACTAGAGTGCTTAGCACACAGTGGCTCTGGAGGGAGGTATTACTATCATAGTACACATCTGTACACCCAACCCAAAAAGCATTTGGGCTGCCATTTACACAGTGAACAGTAGCCAGCAGAACAAAGCACTACTGTGAGTTTTCGTCAGTTGCAAATTGTGGCATCAGTAGATTCCGGAAATTCCTATGGCAAAGAGCACTTTGTACTTCTCAGAAAAAAATTATGCTGTTCCAGTACCTATAGATGTTGTTGTTGTTGTTGTTGTTAGGTGCCGTTGAGTCAGTATCCGACTCATAGCGACCCTCATAGGGTTTTCAATGGCTGACTGTTTCGGGATTGCCTTGGGAGTGGATTGCCAGGTCCTTCTCCCACTTTTGCGGTACTGGGAATTGAACTCGGGACCTCAGAGACTGCAGTCCAGCGCTCTACCAACTGAGCCATAGATGACATTTTGTCAAGGGTAGGGAACTCCCCCTGCAGGAGTCCCCATGGGCATGTCAACTCTGAGATTACCTTTATCTCATGTGTTACAAACGCAATGATTTCTTATTCTTAGTCTCCCGCAACTCAGGCAGCCTTTCTTTTCAATTAGCACATAGCTAGACAGACTGCCAGTGAGCACTGTTAAAGAATATGAAATGGTTTTAACTTTCTTATTGAAGAATAGGTGATTGTTCTAATAAGAACAAACAGCCACAGGAAAAGTCTGAATAAACATTATCACATTTATCTATGATTTGATTCCCCAGCTGGCATCATACCAAGCACAGGTGTGATGTACATACACAACCCCCCTCCCTACCCATGCCAGGCCCTCTCTCCAGATTTCACAGAGCAGAGATCTGCCAGTGTTTCCTAGGGAAGTAACCTGTGGGGATGTGCATTAATGAACAGGTAGAAGATGCAATGACCTTTAATGGCTGTCCACTTTGTCTATTGTCTACTAAATTCACACATCAGAATTTTTATCCATCATTTGAAATATTGGCTGATTAAGCTACTGAAGCAAAGGTACCATGAAATTCACGAACCTGATTAACCAGGTCTGGCTTCTAAAGAGGCATCATGTATTTGAAAGTAAAACCCAAGACATATCCTTTCCAGCAGTATTAGATTAAGTTTAAATTACACTAAAATCTGCAAATCTCCTTTCAAACCCCAAATCCTCACTTGGCAAAGTCACACAAATGTGTTCCCAAGTATGTTTCAAGGAGTCTTAATGTGAAGCTGCAAAAAGCTATAGAAATTTATTCCCCTAAATGGCAAGGCAAGTCCTTACTCTCCACCTCAGGGACACTACAAAGGACCAAATTCTGAGACTGAGGGCTGCTGAATCCATCATCTATATTCTTATTTCCTTTCTCATCAGCTACTCTTAGAGACTTCACAACTCCACATGTGAGTGTTAGCCTGTGGGAAGCTGTGTCAAAGAGCTGAGACTACCATATGCTCCATCAGGCTAGTAGTCAAGCACAAGGATCCTAAGATACTGAGAAGTACAGGAGCAAATGGAAAAGAAAGAACTCTTCCGGCAGGAAGCTTTGCATTTTTGTTGAGGATCACTAACAGAAGCTCAGTCACAGCTACAATTTGTACTGGGGATATGACTGTTTTGTGACTTCACAGATCTTCCCATTAAAGCAGAGAGAGACCAAGAGAAACAGAGAGACAGGGAGGCTCACAAGGCAGGAAAAAAGTATATGAGTTTCATGAATAAAACTCACATTGAAAAATCAGCAATCTCTCTTCATGGATTTGTACTTTGAAACACAAGTTTAGAGATTCAGGTTATTGGTGACTAAGACCTAGTTAACTGGCCTCCTCAACATGGTCCTTCTGGTCTTAAAGCCTCTACAATTGTGTTGGGTATTGTGCCAAAGACAGGACAAAACTGCTAGTAAATGGCTGCTACCAAATAGTTGCTACCAGGAGTTTCAAGAACCATGACAGTAAAATGGCCCTACAGAAACAACAAAGCAAGAACAATGGCTTCTTAAAACAGGTATACTGGGACTGGGGGTGTAGCTCAGTGAGCTTGACTGCCATGTGTGAGGTCCTGGGTTTGATTCCCAGCACCACAAAACCAAAACAAACCACATGTATACAATTTCTCTTAGTACAAAAGAATACTTTTTATAGAACTCTTTTGTATAAAGCAGCCAGGTTCATTCTGTATGGGACAAGGATATGTAGTAGTTCAAATATTTTGTAAAAGCCATTAATCTCAAAGGCCAAAATCTAAATGAGACAGAAAGGAAAAGGGTGCCAAGCATGGTGGCACATGCCTATAATCCCAGCACTTGAGAGGCTGAAGAACGAGAATCATGAATTCTAGGCCAGTAGGAGCTACATAGGAAAATTCTGTCTCAAAAATTAAATACATACATACATACCAAAAAAAAGGAACAGAGGAAAGGAAAGGGAGTAAGGAGGGAAGCAGGGTCCAATTAAAGGTTGAGGAGCAAGACATTGACTGTTCAAGGGACGCTCTCTCTCTCTCTCTCTCTCTCTCTCTCGCTCTCGCTCTCGCTCTCTCTCCCCCCCCTCCCTCCCTCCCTCCTTCTCCCACTCTGTCTCATGCTGGGGATCGAACCCAGGGCCTTGTGCATGCTAGGCAGGCACTCGACCACTGAGTTGCTCTGAGCGGCCACTTGTACCTGATGAATTTATATGACATTAACAACAACTAGCATCTAATCAAAACTTTTTCTTTTCCTTTTTGGCAGTACTGAGCACTGAGGAGTTGAACCCAGGGCCTTGTACATACTTTGCAAATGCTCTACCACTGAGCTACACCTCCAGCCCATTTTTTATTTTTTATCTTGAGACAGGGTCTCACTAGATTGTGCAGGCTGACTCTGGCTTCAAACCTGCAATCCTCCTGCCTCTGCCTCCCAAGTCACTGGTATTACAGTTGGGCACCACCACATCCGGCTATTTGTGTTTTTTGAAGCAAGATGGCTGGCCTATGTTTCACTGATCTCCACTCACCAAGGACAAAGCTGGTCAAGGTCTCAAGACAAATTTGGCTGGAGAAACACAATACGCTCATGGCCAGACCCTGCCACGGGGGAATTTAATTATTTTAGAGGTGTCTGGTGATAAGAATATATTCCACCCACTCTACTACCACTCCCTTCTGGTTTTAACATTTAAAGATCCTAGTTCTTCTGGAAAATGTCTCGTCCTTATAAAAGAAAACCAGTGTTCTTGGAGATAATACCAGTAACTTAACTATAGGAAGACTTAGGAAGAATAGACTTGCTTACCAGATCTACAAGACTCTCCTATGGGTTTGTTTTGTTTTGTTTTGTTTTTTCCCAGTACTGGGGGACTAAACCCAGGGCATTCAAACACTGAGCTGCCCCTTCAACCCCTTTTTACGTTTTTCTTTGAGTCAAGGTCTGCCTAAGTTGCGCAGGCTGCCTCTGGCCTCAAACTCATGATTTTCCTGCCTCAGTCTCCAGAGTTGCTGGGATTAAAGGCATGTGCCATGGCACCTGGCAAGATTCTTTCATTTAAGGCTTCCATTAAATTTGCAAACCAGGTATGGTGACACATGCCTGTAATTTCATCATGCAGAAGGTCAAGGCAAGAGGATCGACATAAGCTTGAGACTAGCCTGGGCAACACAGTGAGTTCCAGGACAGCCTGGTCTACATAGTGAAACCCTGTCTCAGAAAAATAAACAAAACGAAGTTCCGCTGAATTTGCATTTGTGGCAAAAAACAATGATGCAAAATATAAATACAATAAATATATATACAATAAGTAAATAAGCAAACACAGTAGTTTTCCCCCCTTTTCCTTGGTTTTGCTTCCCAGTTTCAGTTATTTGTAGTCAACCACAGTCCAAAATTATTAAAAAGAAATGGATAATTCTTAAAAGTTTTTTGTTTGGTTCATATTTTTAAGACAGGATCTTTGTGTTGCCCAGGCTGGCTTAGAACTCCTGAGTGCTGCGATTATAGGCATGTACCACCATGCCCAGCTCCAATTCTTAAGTTTTAAATTGCATGTTATCTTGAGTAGTGTGATAAAATCTCCTGTTCTGCTTCATCCCATCTGAGACATCTCTTTGTCCAGCAGACACATACCATATTCACTATTTGCCCACTAGTCACTCATAAGCTATATAAATTATTAGATGCACTGTCATAGTGCTTGCATTCAAGTAACTCTTATCTTACTTAATAATGTTCCCAAATGCTGAAGAAGTAAGGCTGGCAAAATGGATATGCCAAAGAAAAGGTGAGGGCTGGGATTTAGCTCAGGTGGTAGAGTGCCACTCTACAGTCTGTAAGGTCCCAGGTTCAATCCCAGCACTGAAAAATTGGGAGGACAAGGCAATCCACTCCCAAGGCAATCCTGAAACAATCAGCCATTGAAAACCCTATGAGGGTTGCTATCAGTCAGACTCGATGGCACCTAACAACAAAGAAAAGGTGAAAGTTCTCAATTTAATGAAAGAAAAAAAAAATCATGTTGAGGCTGTTAAGGTCTGTGATAAGATTGAGTCTTCTATCCATGAAACTATTTGTCAAGGTGACTGGGCATGGTGGGACACACCTGTAATCCCAGCACTAAGAAACTGAGGCAGAAAGATCATGATTTCAAGGCCAGCCTGGACTATGAAAGCCTGCCACAACAAAACAAAACAAAATAAAGCAAAACTAAACTGCAAGGTAAGTTTAGCTAAGATGGAAAATGCATTAAATTTGTATATAAATATGAGAAAACATAGTATATATAGGGTCATACTATTTATGGTTTCAGGCATCCACTGGGGGTTTTGGAACACATGCTTATGGATAAGAGGGGGCTACTGTAACGAACAGAGAAAGGAGCCAGGCCCCATAACACACACTTGTATTTCCAGCACCTCAGGAGGCTGAGGAAGGAGGATCACAGGTTCAAGGTCAGAGGCAGCCTGCACAACTTAGTGAGGACCTGTCTCAAAATAAAAAATTAAAAAGGTCTGGGAATGTGTCTCAGCAATGAAGCACATGCCTACCACACATGATACCTTGGGTTCAACCCTCCAGGACTCAAAAAAAGAGGCAAGCAGAAAAGAAAATAGCCAGAGGGAATCAAGCATGGGGAGGAATGCCTGTCATCTTAGCATTCTTTGAAGGGTGAGACATGAAGACTGGACTGCTTGAATCCAGGAGTTCCAGACCAACTTCGGCAACACAGTGAGACCCCATCTGTCTAAAAACAAAGACACGACAACCAAAACAACCCAACCAAAGATCTGTGTCAGAAACTGAACGTCCTAGGCAGATAGGGCCCTTAGCAAGTTTCTTCACTACACACATCTCACTAAAAAGAAAATCTATAAACTCTGGCTTATAGAACAGAAAACCTGTGTCTCATTAAAATGTAAATATTTTTTAAAACTTTCAGCTTGCTTTAATTTTGTATCTTTTAGAGCAATGTTTTACCTAACATTTATAAGGACTTCAATCTAGTTTGGTTCATAAGCAATTTACTTTCCAACAAAAATGTGACCTTAATGGAAGTAGATTACATTTGAATGTATTTTATTGATTATCCTCAGAATTCAGCGTTCTTTAACTTTTATTTTTTTTTCTCCCTTTTCTTGGTTCCAATCATATAGAAATGAAATCCCTGGTGTCATAAAATAGAATACATATAGAAACAAGATACAGCTTGTTCTTTCTTAACAAATTTCCTCACTTAACCCTAAAATAATCATGAGGTATTCAGTTCTTTCTTACAGCAATTAAGGCCAAAAAATGAAGTATAGCTGATATGATCTCTATTGTTGTTGTTAGGTGCAGTCAAATCAGTGTCCGACTCATAGTGACTATAGGTACAACAGGTAAAACAGTATAAATAGTGCTTCTCTGCTAATCAAAGAGTTTTCAATGGCTGATTGTTTTAGGGGAGTAGGTTGCCAGTTCCTTCTCCAAAGCCTACAGCACCTGGTATTCCCATGAGGTCTCCCATCCAAGTACTAACCAGGCCTAACCCAGCTTAGCTTCCGAGATCTGATTAGATCAGGATGCCACAGTGGTATGGCTGCAGGCATGATCTCTGCAACACTCTGAAATTCTGACTTTTTTTCTTTTTTCCAGTACTTGGGGGTTGAACGCAGGACCTTACGCATGCTAGGCAAGTATCCCACCACTGAACTGTACCCCCAACCCCTTCTTTTATTTTTTATTTTGAGATAAGGGCTGAGCTCCACAGGTTACCTCTGAGATCAAATCTGCGATCTTTCTCCTGCAAGCCTCCTAAATAACTGGAATTATAGTCGTGCACCATGGCACCTGGCTAAGATGACTACTTAGCTTCCTGGCTCTTTTCTTCTGGAAAAGATATATCCTAAATTCAACATCTAAGCATGCTTCATTATCTACTATTTGCTTATTTAGTAAATAACATAATCAAGCCATTTCTTTTCATGATAGACGTGAAAGGTGCTGGAGAACACCCAAGAAAACATGCTGAGGCCCATAAGCCTGAACACACAGCACAGGCCATGCTGTTGAGCCCCTGACAAAGGCTGCACAGTGTCCTTCAGCAATCTCTGAAGAACTACAGGCTGTTCTTTACATTTCACCACTGGAAAGAGACATAACTTCTTTTCTTTTCTTTCTTTTTCCCTTTTTTTTTTTTTTTTTTTTGGTGCTTTGGGGATAGAACCCAGGGCTTTGTGCATGCCAGGGAAGCACTCCACTACTGAGCCATTCCCCTAGCCTAAGACAGTATTTCTACTGACTCTTTATCTACTACTTCCCACCAGAGAATCCTGGCTTACTTGAAAAGAAAAGTGCTTCTTCATTCTCTATGCCAAGCAAATAATCCAAGAAGCTGGACTTTATGAAGAACGTGACATCAGGATTGGAGGAAGACTCATTAACAACCTGCTAAGTTATAAACATAACACAACTCTGCTGGCTGAAAATGAAGAGGATTTGAAATACTTATTGATGAAGATCAAAGAACACAGCCTTCAAGATGGATTATGCTTCAACATCAACAAAACAAAAATCCTTACAAATAGGTAAGTACACAACTTCATTATAAACGGAGAAAAGACGAGGATGTCCAAGATTTTGCTTTACTTGGTTCTACAATCAACATCTGTGGAAGCAGCAGTCAAGAAATCAAAGGATGAATTGCATTGGGAAAAATTGTGGCAAAAGATATTTAAAGTACTGAAAAGTAAAGATGTCATATTGAAGACCAAGGTGCACCTGACTCATGTCATGGTATTTTCAGCCACATCTGTGATTGTGAAAGCTGAATATTGAACAAGAGAGACAGGAGACGAATTGATGTTTTTGAATTATGGTGCTGGAGATGAATATTGAATATACCATGGACTGCTAAAAGAACCAACAGATCTGTCCTAGAAGAAGTGCAACCAGAGTGCTCCTTGGAAGCAAAGATAGCTAGACTGCATCTTACATATTTTGGACACATTGTGAGGAAGGACCAATCCCTGGAGAAGGACATCATGTTTGGGAGAGTAGCAGGTCAACGGAAAAAAAGGAAGACTCTCAACTAGATGGATTGACATAGTGCCTACAACAATGTGCTTAAGCATAAAAAAGATCGTGTACCTGTCACAGAGTCAGGAAGTGTTTCATTCTGTTGCACATACGGTCACTATGAGTTGGACATGACTCAATAGCACCTAACAACAACAATATCCCAGAGAATAAGAACAAGAATCAGACAAGAATTTGGAAGCTAAAACAACTAGCCAACAAAACAAGAATACCTGGCTAGCTTTGTCAGAACAGAAATAGTATCTACTAAAGATAACAGGATAGAAATCTAATAGAAGTATCAGAGCCTAGCAAATCAAGAGGTTGCTTAGTAGGACAAGAGGCTCCGACAATTTGCAGAAATTAGAAAGATCACTAAGCTTATGAAGATGGAATATGGGGTCAGAAACCACTTTATCCAACATTATGAACCCAATTAACAAATACCTACTTGGCACATCATATGTTTACAGGTCCAGTTCTAAGTCTTTTAAAACACTGATTAAAAAAAAAAAAAAGTAAAAACAAATAGCCTCTGCCCTCACAAACCTTTTAATCTAGTGACATCCCACATCTTTGCTAGACATTACCCAGGCATCGTCTGGTTTAGGTATTTTTTCCTTTATTCTGTATTTCTCAGGATGACAATAGTACCTTGAAACTATGTACAAAAATGCCTAACATGGGAGGCGGAGGCAGGAGGATCACAAGTTCAAGACCAGAGGCAGTCTGCGTAAATTAGCGAGACCCTATCTCAAAAAGTAAAAAATGGGCTGAGGGTGCAGCTCAGTGGTCCAGCACTTGCAGAGCATGCGAGCGCGAGGCCCTGGGTTCAACCCGCAGTAACACACACACACACACACACACAAAGCCTAACAATGCTTCTTTTATCCCAAGTACTCAGAGCCACAAGAAACATTTTACTATGCAAGGTACCCAAACTAATGTTCTCTGGGCCTAGAGAACTCCAGTTAAGCCTGGAAATGTGACAGAAACAAATGCAAACATGTCTCTAGGCTGAAATTAGTTCCCAATTTGTAGGGAACTAAACAAATTTTTGACGGCTTGGGATTTACAGCACATAAGAATAAGGTCAAAGGAAAAACCACTAGCTGGGCATGGTGGCGCACGTCTGTAATCCCAGTGGCTTGGGAGGCGGAGACAGGAGGATTCCAAGTTCGAGACTAGAGGAAGTCTATGTAACTTAGTGAGACCCTGTCTCAGGAAGTAAGCAAAAAAAATAAAAAAGGGCTGGGGGTGCAGCTCAGTGGTCCAGCACTTGCAAAGCATGCAGGTGTGAGGCCCCGGGATCAACCCCCAGTACCACAAAAAAAAAAAAAAAGAAAAACCACTACATTATACCTTTTAATTATAATACTGCAAGTATCTGGCCCTATAAACATTAATAGATGCACAGGCAGAAATAATAAATAACCATATATAATGGCTGGCTCTGGGCAGGACAATCTATAAGGAATGGAAGAAAATTAGCTGTTCAACTGTCAATTGCAAACCTAGTCTCTGAAATGCTCAAAACACAAGCAACAAAGACTGATTAAGGTCTATAGCATGTAGTGTCCCAGGATATCTGGTTAAAACAAACAAACAAAACCCAACAAAAACACACCCCAAGGGAGAATTTAAAATGGTAATGTGAATAACTGAAGTCTTCTATACCAGAAATAAAATGGCCACAGGATTTAAGAGTACCCCATGTTTACAACACCATACCACTACAAGATGGGAACTAATATGCTAACCACCTGGGAAGAGCTCCTGGTCAAAATCTGAAAGCTTATCATTTCCCCTCAGGTTGTATACCCAAAAGAACTGAAAATGTGTTCACATAAATATTTGTACACAAATGTTCATAGCAGTAGTATTCATAAGAGCCAAAAGCAGAAGTAACTGAAATGTCTATTAACTAACAAATAAAGAAAATGTGGTATTATCCATAAAATGGAATATTATTCAACCCTAAAAAGTAATGAAATACTGACTCATACTATGACATGGATGATCCTGGAAAATATGCTTAGTAAAAGAAACCAGTCACAAAAGATCACATAGTATATGATTCCATTTATATGAAATGTCTAGGCCAGGCAAACCTATAGAGACAGAAAGTAGATTAGTGGATGTGTAGGGCTTGGGTTGGGTGGAAGAGAATTGGAGAAAATAGGGAGTGACTACTAATGGGCACAGTTTCTTTTTAGGGTGACAAAATGTCCTAGAATTAATGGTGATGGTTGCACAAACACTGAATTATACATTTAACGCTTAAGCAAGGTTGTAAGATACAAAGTACTATGGTCTGTCCCCACAATGGGCTTATCTGCTAGAAGGCTGAGAATGTTAGTGGGTAGAACCTTTAGGCGTGGGGCCTAGTGGGAGAAAATTAGGTCATGGGGGCTCCTCCCTTATGAATGGATTAAAGCTGGTTTTGTGGTGTGGGATGAGTGAGCTGACTCCTGTAAGAATGGATTAATTCTTGAGAGAGCAAGTGAGGCCATCCCTCCCACTTCTGCACATAGTTATTTCTCTTTCTGCTCCTCTCCTATATTGTGACATAGCTAGGGGAGCTACCATCAGACACGAGTGCCACACTGTTTGGACTTTCCAACCATCAAAATCATGAGCTAAATACAGCTCTTTTTTTTTAAAGTACCTAGCTTTAAGCCAGGTGTGGAGACGCACGCCTGTAATTCCAATGGCTTAAGAGGCAAAAGCAGGAGGATTGTAAGATTGAGGCCAGAGGCAGCCTGTGTAACTTGCCAAGGCCTTGTCTCAAAATAAAGTAAAAAAATGGGCTGAGGGGGTGCAGCTCAGGGGTAGAGTGCTTGCAAAGCATATGTGAGGCCCTGCATTCAAGTCCCCAATACCACAGAAAATAAATAAATAAATAAAAATTAAAAACCCTAGCCTTGGTGTTTTGTTGTAGAAATATAAAGTGGATTAAGACACAAGGTTAAAGCTGGGCGTGGTGGCGCAGGTCTGTAATCCCAGTAACTCAGGAGGCAGAGGCAGAAGGATTGCAAGTTCCAGACCAGAGACAGTCTGCGTAATTTAGCGAGACCTTGTTTCAAAAAAGTAAAAAAAATGGGCTGGGGCTGCAGTTCAGTGGTACGGCACTTGCAAAGCATGCAAGTGCAAGGCCTCAGTACCACCAAAAAAAAAAAAAAAAAAAAAAAAAAAAAAAAAAAAAAAAAAAAAAAAAAAAAAAAAAAAAAAAAAAGACACAAAGACACAAAAGTCAGTTATTTTGCTAGATATCAACAAAAAATAATTTAAATTTGAAATTAAAGACAATAATTCCAGCAATTTGGGAGGCTGAGGCAGAAGAATTGCTAGTTTGAGGCCAGAGGCAGCCTCTACAACTTAGTGAGACCCTGTCTCAAAAGAAAAAATAATTAAGACAAAGGAAGACCTGGGAGCACAACTCCATGGCAGAACACTCGCCTAGCATGTGTGAGGCCCTGGGTTTAACATCTCAGAACTAAAAGGGGAAAAAAAAAAAAAATTGCAGCCAGGTATGGCAGTACATGCCTCTACCTGAGAAGCTGAGGCAGGAGGATTATTTGAGGCCATCCTAGCCTATGTAGTGAGTTCAATGCTGCCTGGGCTATACAGTGATACTCTGTCTCAATAACAAAGATTATATTACCACCAAAAAAATGAAATGCTTGGTTATGAATCTATTAATATATATGAGATCTATAGAGGAAAAACTATAAAACTCTGATGAAAGAAATCAAAGAATTAAATACATAAGTTAATCCAAGTTCATGGACAGGAAGATTCAATATTGCTGTCAGTTCTCCCTCATTTGGTCTATAAATTCAATGTCATCTTCACTGAATTTCTAAAAACTAATTTTGTGGATAGCAACTTAATTCTAAAGTGCAGATTGAGAAGCAAAATGCCCAGAAGGGCTAACACAATTTGGAAGAAGAACAAACTCAGAAGACTGATACTACCCAACTGAAGGCTTACTATAAAGGTTGGCATGATGGTGCCCATGTAATCCCAGCACTCGGGAGGCTAAGGAAGGAGGATCACAAGTTCACAGCCAGCTCAGGCTGCATGGAGGGACCCTGCCTCAAAAACCAAAGCAAACCAAATCAAACCAGCCAAATAAGCACAAACAGACTTACTACAAGATAGTGTGGTATTGGCAAAAGAACAAATAGAGCAGCAGAACATAACAAACAGTCCAGAAACAGATTTGCACAAAGAAGCCAAATGATCTTGCACAAAGCAGCAAAGACTATCAATAGGATAGTTTTTTGAAAAATAATGCTGGAATAACTTGATATCCACATGCAAAAAGTGACCTTTCATATGACCTTACATAATTCACAAAAATTAACTCAGTATGGACCACAGGCCTAAATGTAAATGCAAAACTATAAAACTCCTAGAAGAGAAGATATCTATGGAAAATGTAGATGACCTAAGGTTTGCTGATAACTTATTCTATGTAAGTCCAAAGGAACAATACATAATAGAAAGAACTGGTAAGTTGGACTTAATTAAAATAAAAAACTCCATGAAAGGTATTATCAAGAAACTGAGTAGACAAGCCACAGATTAGGAGAAAATATTTGCAAAAGGTGTACCTGAGAGCCGGGTGTGATGGCGCACACCTGTAATCCCAGTGGCTCAGGAGGTGGAGGCAGGAGGATTGCAAGTTTGAGACCAGAGGCAGTCTGCGCAATTTACAAGACCCTGTCTCAAAAAGTAAAAAAAGCGCTGGGCACAGTGGCGCAAGCCTGTAATCCCAGTGGCCTGGGAGGCAGAGGCGGGAGGATCGCAAGGTCGAGACCAGAGGCAGTCTGTGTAATTTAGCAAGACCCTGTCTCAAAAAGTAAGAAAAATGGGCTGGGGATGCAGCTCTGTGGTCCAGCACTTGCAG
>VMDO01008014.1:0-87007 GCA_007922755.1 Pedetes capensis
CGAAACACTTGCCGATTCTGTGCCAGGCAAACGATCTTATTTATGTTTAAGCCCATTGTTGCAGACACTGTGTTAATCCATCTGGTGGAGGGTTTTCCTCTTTTCCGTTGACCTGCCACTCTTCCAAACATGATGTCCTTCTCCAGGGATTGTTCTCTCCTGACTACATGTCCGAAATATGTAAGACGCAGTTTGGCCAAGACTTGAAATAGTCTCAGTGACATGACAGATATCATTTAACTATAGAAAAGCTTACTATGAAAAGGTGGTTTGGGTTAGAATAACCTTGGGATATGCAAACAAGCCTGGCAAAGAATTAATCAGTCAATATACCAAGTCCTAGACTCTGAGCTGTTCTGATAAGATAATCTCTTCTTTGGGTCTGCTAAGAATTTTGTGACTGAGAAAGTAAAAAGAAATAATAATAATATTGAATCCTTCAGGGTATAATAAAATAAGCATAAAAAATAAGCACAGAAGAAAAACATCAAATCCATGATATTGATGCTTTAGAGTAGATTTAAGTGAAACTATCATAATAAGTTCTATAATTTTTGTTTTTGTGTTTGAAAATTAAGGTTTGAAGTATTTAAAAGGATTTGCCTTTCTATATATATAATTGCAGTTAGTTTAAATTGTTTAAAATGATTTGCTTAATAAATTTGTAATCAATGTTGAAATGCCCCCCCAAAAAAATCAACTTTCAATATGTGGTATGAGATTCTTGAGCTTCATAAATTTAATATTAAACAAAGAACAAATGATTTTACTCTGCTCTGTGCAAAATTCTGGACGTAAAAGGCTCAGTCAACAAGGACCTAGACAGAAGGTGGTCTTGGCTTGTACTACTTATCTATTCCTGTGTAACAAATCATCCCAAACTATTGTATCAAAATAACAGTTATTATCTCACAGTTTATTATCCCACAAGTCAGAGATGTGGGTCTGGCTCAGCTGAATGGTTCTGACTCCAGGTCTTTTTCTGGCTGCAGTTAAGGGGCCAGCCAAAGCTGCTGTCATCTGAAGCTCCACTAGGGAAGGAGCCCTCTCCATGCTCACTCTTGTGATCATTGGCAGGATTCAGCTTCTGGCAGGTTACAGACTGAAAGCCTCCATTTCTCCACTGGCTATTGACTGGAGGCCACATTCTGTTCCTTGCTATTTGGACATCTCCAAAATGCAGGGTATGATAGAGCAGCTGGCTTCAACAAGTGAGCAAATAAAAAAAAAAAATCAGGGAAAGAGTCATAATCTTTCTTCAGTTTGGGGTTTGGGGGTTTTGTTTTTGTTGTTGTTGTTAGTTTGTTTTTGCAGTGCTGAGGGATTAAATCAGGGCCTTGTCATAGGAAGCAGCCTACCACTGAGCTGCACTCCTAGTCCCTTTTTTATTTTTTATTTTGAGACAGGGTCTCACTGAATTGTGCAGGCTGCCTCTAGCCTTGAACTGTCAATGCTTCTCCCTCAGCCTTCAAAGGTCCTGGGATTATAGGGGTCCACCGCAGTGCCCAGCTGAGTCATAGTCTTTTATAACTTAATCTCAGAGGGGTGACATCACATCATTTTTGCCATATCCTCTTCTTAGAAGTAAGCCACTAGCTCAGTCCACACTCAGAGGGAGGCATTACACAAGGGCAGGAAGCCCAGGATGTGGGGATTATGGGGAGCCACTTTAAAAGCTGTCCACTGATGGGATCTTTCTAAGGCACTGGCCCATAAGACAACAATACAATAAAGACTTTAGAGGTGAACCCAAATATTATGTCCTCATAAACAATTGTTCATCAATTATCTGTTGAACACCTATGTGCCAGGCACTATGGAAGGATGCTGGAGATAGTGATAGATGCGGCATAAGTCTGGCCTCCAAAGAGCTCATAGCTAAATGAGAGAGTCCAACATTTTAAAAAGAGTTAACCACTCTCTAGTCTATTCCTTTTGTGACACCTATAACTTTATTTTGCAAATACTCATTTAAATCTCTGGTTCCCTATGAAAGTATGATGTTCTTGAAGGAAGATATATCTTTTTCATCTTTGTGGCTGCTTTTGTCTTATATATGACCTGACACATATGTTGTTGTTGTTGTTAGCTGCCCTCGAGTCAGTATCCAACTCATAGCGACCCTACATACAACAGGAGAAACACTATTGTCAGTGTTTCTCTGCTATTCATAGGGTTTTCAATGGCAGATTGATTTTTGGGAGTGGGTTGCCAGGTCTGTCTCCCAAGCCTATAGCACCTGGTATTCCCAGGCAGTCTCCCATCCAAGTACTAACCAGGCGCGACCCTGCTTAGCTTCTGAGATCTGACAGGGTCGGATGCCACAAGGCTACCGTTGCAGGCTCTGACACATATGAGGCCTCCAAAAATTATGCTGTGAACCTAAAGAAGCAGGTGTGGTCAACTATTTATAAACCATTTATACTTTAGTATAAATGAATGGTTTCAATCTTCTGAGAAATAATCATTGTTGTTGTTGTTGTTGTTGTTAGGTGCCGTCGAATCGGGTCCCATTCATAGCAACCCTAAGTACAGCAGATCGAAACACTTGCCAATTCTGTGCCAGGCAAATGATCTTATTTATGTTTAAGCCCATTGTTGCAGACACTGTGTCAATCCATCTGGTGGAGGGTTTTCCTCTTTTGCGTTGACCTGCCACTCTTCCAAACATGATGTCATTCTCCAGGGATTGATCTCTCCTGACTACATGTCCGAAATACGTAAGATGCAGTCTGGCCATTCTTGCTTCCAAGGAGCACTCTGGTTGCACTTCTTCTAGGACAGATTTGTTGGTTCTTTTGGCAGTCCATGGTATATTCAATAGATGTCTCCAGCACCACAATTCAAAAGCATCAATTCTTTTTCTGTCTCCCGTGTTCAATGTCCAGCTTTCACAAGCATATGATGCCACTGAAAATACCATGGCATGAGTCAGACGCACTTTCATGTTCAATGTGACATCTTTGCTTTTCAGTACTCTAAAGAGATCTTTTGCCACAGCTTTTCCTAGAGCAATATATCTTTTGATTTCTTGACTGCTGCTTCCATGGGTGTTGATTATAGAGCCAAGCAAGGCAATATCTTGGACAACTTCAATCTTTTCTCCATTGATTGTGAAGTTGCGTGATGACCCAGTCATGAGGATTTTTGTTTTGTTGATGTTTAGTCGTAACCCATATTGAAGGCTATGATCTTTGATCTTCATCAGTAAATGTTTTAAATCCTCTTCATTTTCAGCAAGCAAAGTGGTGTCATCTGCATAACGCAGGTTGTTAATGAGTCTTCCTCCAATCTTGATGCCATGTTCTTCCTCATAAAGTCCAGCTTCTTGGATTATTTGCTCAGCATATAAATTGAAGAGATAGGGTGAAAGTATATAGCCCTGATGCACACCTTTCTCAACTTTAAACCATGCAGTGTTTCCTTGTTCTTTTCAAACAACTGCCTCCTGGTTCATGTACAGATGTCTCATGAGCACAATTAGGTGTTCTGGTATTCCCATTTTCCGAAGTGTTATCCATAATTTGTTATGATCCACACAATTAAATGCCTTTGCATAGTCAATAAAACACAGATAGACATTTTTCTGATATTCTCTGCTTTCAGCTAATATCCACCTGACATCAGCAATGATGTCCCTGGTTCCCCACCCTCTTCTGAATCCTGCTGGATTTTCCAGTAATTCCCTGTCTATATACTGTTGCAGTCACTTCTGAATGATCTTTAGTAGAATTTTGCTGGTGTGTGATATTAATGATACTGTCTGATAGTTTGCACATTCAGTTGGATCCCCTTTTTTGGGAATAGGCACAAATATGGATCTCTTCCAGTCAGTTGGCCAAGTAGCTGTTTTCCAAATCTGTTGGCACAAACATGTTAACACCTCCAGTGCTGCATCTGTTTGTTGATATCCCATCCCATCAATTCCTGGAGGCTTGTGTTTCACCAGTTCTTTCAAGGCAGCTTCCATTTCGTCCTTCAACACCATTGGTTCCTCTTCATATGCAACCTCTTGGAATGGTTGGTCATATACCAATTCTTTCTTGTGTAATGACTCTGTGTATTCTTCCCATCTTCTTTTGATGTTTCCTGCATCATTTAATATTGTCCCTGTAGAATCTTTCACTACTGCCACTCAAGGATTGAATTTTTTCTTCACTTCCTTAAGTTTGAGAAACACAGAGCATGTTCTTCCCTTTTGGTTTTCTGCCTCCAGCTCCTTGCACATGTCATTATAATATTTGTTTTTGTCTTCTCGAGCTGCTTTATGAAATCTTCTGTTTAGTTCCTTATTTTCATCATGTCTTCCTTTTACTTTAGCTGCTCAACATTCAAGGGCAAGTTCTACTGTCTCTTTTGACATGCAATTTGGTCTTTTCTTTTTTTCTTGTCTTTTTAAGAACTTTTTGCTTCCTTCTTGAATGATATCTTTTATGTCATGCCATAACCCTTCTGGTCTCCTATCATTTGTGTCTAATGCATTAAACCTGCTTTTGAGGTGGTCTCTGAACTCAGGTGGGATATACTCAAGGTCATACCGTGGCTCTCACATACTTGTTCTAATTTTCTTCAGCTTCAGTTTGAACTTGCATATGAGAAGTTGATGGTCTGATCCACAGTCAGCACCTGGTCTTGTTTTGACATTTTGTATAGAGCTTTTCCATCATCTCTTTCCACATATGTAGTCAATTTTATTCCTGTATGTTCCATCTGGTGAAGTCCATGTGTATAATCTCCATTTATGATGTTGAAAAAATGTATTTGCAATGAAAAGGTCATTCATTTGTCCAACAAAATTCTGTCATGCGATCTCCAGCTTCATTTCTGTCACCAAGACCATATTTTCCAACTACTGGGGCTTCTTCTTTGTTTCCAACCTTTGCATTCCAGTCACCAGTAATTATCAGTATGTCTTGATTGCATGTTTGATCTATTTCAGATTGCAGAAGCTGATAAAAGCCTTCCCTTTCTTCATTTGCGGCCTTAGTGGTGGGTGCATAAATTTGAATAATACTCATATTAACTGGCCTTCCTTGTAGGCATATGGATATTATTCTATCACTGACAACATTGTATTTCATGAGAGATCTTGAAATGTCTTTTTTGATGATGAATGCAACCCCATTTCTCTTGAGTTTTTCATTCCCAGCATAGTAGACTATATGATTGTGTGACTCAAAATGGCCTATGCTGGTCCATTTTAGCTCACTGATGCCTAGAATGTCAATGTTTATGCACTCCATTTCTCTTTTAACAATTTCTAATTTGCCTAGATTCATACTACGTACATTCTATGTTCCAATTATTAATGGATGTTTACAGTTGTTTCTCCTCATTTTAAGTCATGCCACATCAGCAAGTTGAGCACCCTGGGGCTTTACTCCATTTCCGTCATCACGGTAGACTCTACTTTGAGAAGGTAACTCTTCCGCAGTTGTCTCTTGAGTGCCTTCCAACGTGGGGGGCTCATTTTCTGGCACTATAGCTGACAGTGTTTCTTTGCTATTCATAGGGTTTTCAATGGCTAGTTGTTTCGGGAGTGGTTCACCAGGTCCTACTCCCTAGTGTGTCTTAGTCTAGAAGTTCAGCTGAAAACCTGTCCACCATGGGTAACCTTGCTCATATCTGAGGTACCAGTGGCATAGCTCTCAGCCTCATCGCAACACACAAGCCCCCACAGTGCGGCAAATTGACAGACATGTTGGGGAATCATTGATTGGCAAGAAGTATTTTGGAGCTGAATAAAAATGATGCTAAAAGGCTTGTATAAAGAAGAAGTTCCTAGAGTTAAGAGAGATAAACATTGACTTTAGTTTTGTCAAGGCCTGACTTAATAGCCTCCTTCCTCCTCCTTTCTCCCAACTATCAAGCAATGAGGAAATTCTACTGTATTATGGTTCCAGATCTTTTCTTCTCTGGGTTTTGCATATTCTTTAACACAGGTAGCAATTATATGCCATAATTTTGACACTAACATAACTCCATTTTGCTTTCATATAATTGCATGAATGTGAACTCTATAATTACTGTGTTCAATTAGAAAATGAGGAGATGCAACTAATGAGGACAGGTGATAAAAACAACTGCGAACATTTCTTTCAGATTTACTTTTAGCATAAAATTTACTCTGATTAAGCTCTCATGAACCACGATTTAAAAAAATATCATCTAAATGAATATGTTGCCAGAGCAATTCATATTTGCAGAAGACTTAGAATAAGAAAACATCATCTTCCCTACGGCTTAAGCTTAATTGATGTTTTTGGCCAGTTTAATTTAGAAAGGAAAATTATGGGTCACAAAGGTAATGCTGAATGCAGTTTTTGAAAATGTTTGAATGTTTAGCTCACTTTTTAATGGAGATCTCCCTGGAAGTCAGAACAAAAAAGTAGAGTTGTTCTAGAGACAAAGGTTAAAGGCCTATGGTCTCTCCCCTTCTTGCTCCATAAAATCTCCTATATGGGCAGAGAGGAGAACGTACTGCCTTTTCAAGTGTCTTCCAACTAGGGCAGGTCTGAGAAAGGATGGGCCCTGGGCTCTGCAATTCTTGGTGTGTGACATATAGATAGGTCATGTAGCTGAGCCACAGGTGGGAACAGGGACTGAAGAGATGAGCTATTCTGCTAACAGAATAAGAATAGGAGCAAACTGAAATGGGAAGGCGGGGATTTAGCTCAGTTGGTAGAGTGCTGCTCCGCATTTTCTAAGGCCCTGGGTTCGATCCCCAGTACCAGAAATATGGGAGAAGAATGTGGCAATCTACTCCCAAAGCAATCCCAAAACAATCAGCCACTGCAAACCCTGTGAGGGTCGCTGTGAGTTGGACCTGACTCAATGGCCCCTAACAATAATAAGAAAATGGGAAGGCCGAGAAGAAGGAGGAGCCAGTGGGATGGCTTTAGTGGCCAGCACAGTAAGCAAAAGAATTGTTGCCAAGCTGTCTCATTATTTTGAGGCAATGTCAGCCCCGAGGTATGGGACCCCATTCTCAGTGCTATTTGTTACTTCCACAATGGCCCAGTAAGGCCAGGTGTTAGTGCGGATCACAGAAAGTACTCCTAGTTTCTCATCACAGTGACAAAATACCTAATGTAAATAACTGAAAGAAAGATTTACCTTGGATCACAGTTTCAGAGGTTGTAGTCTCTAGTCAGCTTGCTCCATTTCTATGGGTCTGTGGCAAGTCAGAACATCATGGCAGCAAGAGCTTGAGGTAGGAAAGTGGCTCTCATAGCAGTGAGGAAGCAGAGACAAGAAAGGGCCAGAGACAAGCTATATTTCCCAGGCACCCACTTCCTCCTACCAGGCTCACCTCTGGAAGTTTCCATCACCTCCCAATAATGCCATCAAATTACAAATTCACTAGTGGATTAATCCATTGATTAGGTCAGAGCTCTAATGATCCTGTCATGCTTAATGATTGGATCCACCAGCTGGGAGCCAAGCTTTCAATGCATGAGCCCTTTCGGGGGATACTTTGTAATAAACCATAACAAGGGCCTACTGCTCACTCTGGGTGGGTGGGAAGAGAAACAGCATGTGTGGGGCTAAGAGGTGGTCAGTAACTAAGCTAATTTCATTGCTAAGATGATCCAATAATTGGTAAATGTAAAGTTCTTACAACAAGATTTTGTACACAGTAAGGTTGGTATGTGTTCATAAAGTTAAATAAATACATTCTATACACAGCTACCAAACCAAGCCCAGCTGCTTTCCCAAGCAGAGAAAATGAATATCTCTGGAATAAGTAGAAATCAAGAGTAATTGCATTTTCCTCAAACTGTAAGGCCAAATTCATTTATTATGTTGACTAGAGGCCCAAGACTATAACCTCACTAATGATAAACATGAATTCTTTTTTCATTTGTATTATGAGCACCTAGGACAAATGCCTGGAATATAATGGGAACCCTATGAAAATATGTTCAGAGAATAAGTGAGTGGATAAATGTTATTTTTGTGTGTGTGAGACAGGGTATCACTATGTAGCGCAGGCTGGCCAGGAACTCAAGATCCTCCTGCCTCAGTCTCCCAAGTGCTGGGATTACAGGCGTGGGACACCACACCCAGCCAAAGCATATTTAAAGTCACATTTTTATTTAAAATTTCATTTAAAATTCATTAAAATGTTGTTGTTGTTGTTGTTGTTGTTGTTGTTGTTAGATGTTGTCGAGTCAGGTTCAATTCACAGCGATCCTATGTACAGCAGAACAAAACATTATCTGACACAGGGCTGTGCCAGGCACTATTGTCATTGCTTCTTTGCTATTCATAGCAAAGCATGATTATTGTAATGTCTAATTGTTTTTGGGAGTGGGTTGCTGGGTCCTTCTCCCAAGCCTACAGCACCCCGTATTCCCAGGTGGTCTCCAATCCAAGAACTAACCAGGCCATATTCTGCTCAGCCTCCATGATCAGATGAGATTGGACACCAGGGTAATATGGCTGTAAACTCAAAAGATATAGGATTATCTTAATCACAGAATCATCATGACAATATTTTCTAATCTTCTTGCTCTGAAGGGATTCTTAAATTCCTGGGAATATCAGTTGGCTAACTTTGTCCTAATCCTGCCCAACCCACTGGCAAATGTTTGTAGTTCACAAACTAGGAAGTGGATATTCTAGTGCAAACTTATCTTTTCTAGTAGGCAGAGATCAGGTGTGCATATTTTGCATACAGGGAAACATAAATAGTATATCTTTGGGTCTTTTTATTTGTTTGCTTATTTGGGTTTTTGTTGTTGTTGTTGTTGTTTAGTTTTAGTTTTCTTTTATGTTTTTTGTTTGTTTGTTTTTGTTTTGTGGGACAGGGTCTCATTAGGTAGCCCAGGCTGGCCTTGAACCCATAATTCTCCTATCTCAGGCTCCCAGGTGCTGGGATTATAGTTGTGCAATCATAAACAGTATTTCTTAAGACAAAGGACAAATTCTATGGTTCTACTTTCAAAATATACCCATAGTTTGACCAATTTTTACCACACCACCATGAGCTACCTCCAGGATTACTGAAATCATTTCTAACTGGCTCCCCACTTCCACCCTTGCCTTGCGGCATCATTTCTCAACACAGGAGCCCAAGTGGCCAAACAAATCAGATCATGATGCTCCCCTCAAACATCGATATCAGTCAGCATCCAACCAGGAAGCCAGAAACCACTCTACATATTTCAAACAGAGAGAAAACATCACAGGATTTACAAAGATTCATAACTGCCAAAATCTACCCCCATCCTAGGCTGGAAGAACAAAAAGGAAAACAGTGCTTTATCAAACCTACATCAGAGCCACTAAAGTGGCCACTGTTAGAACCAAGCTGTTGCAGCTGCCCTAACAGCTGCCCTGAGAGAGAGGCTGCCAAGAACCTGGTCTAAAAGAGAAAGGCACTTCCTTCTTCCCATCCCACCATCTCCTACTGGTACTTCTCCTTGGCAGAACCTGGCAAGAAGCCATTAGGCAAGGGAGTCTGGGAAGTGTGGTTTGCAGCTCTCCTCCTACCCCTGCATTAGCAGGAGAGTATCAAAGGAGAACAAGTGGGATTGGCTGAAAACAGGGCTCAGCCACAGCAGTAGGTCCCAGTAAAGGCCGAGGTCTCATCATGGCTTCCGAGGAAGGCATCTCCTCCCCCAACACAGACATGCCTTCTCTTCTGAGCTTACACTCCCTATTGCCCCCTTCCCCAAAGCAGCCTCACCACCTTCTCTGCTGCTCTCCTTCCTGAGTCTGGCACTTGCGTTTTGCTCTGCAAAGATTAATCTTACCCCAGACACTTTCACTGCTCACTCTTTACTGAAATGATACCTTTTCAATGACACCTCCCGGAAACAAAAATTGCAAACACTTCCAACTCTCCATCTCTTATAGCATTTTATCTCTTATCAAATATTTACCCCTTTCTAACACATTATATTTTGTGTATATAATTGTGTTATATATGCATGTACATTCTTTGTATTACATTTTATATACTTATTATATGTCGTATGTAATATGTATGGCATTTATTATATATGTGTGTATTTAGTTATCAATATTCCCCCACTAAAATGTAAGCTTCACAGGGGCCAAGAATTTTTTGCCTACTGATATATATATATATATCCTTGGCGCTCAATAAATATCTGTTTTTAATCAACAATAACACCTTATATACTAAAAAATTGTTTAAAGGGTAGATGTTAAGCATATCTATCACAATAATAAATACTATCTGATGAGGGAATAAAATAAGTGTAATCACTAGAGGATGTATTTATTATGTAATTTAAAAAAATAAAAGTGCCTAAGGGTACAGAGTAAGGAAGAGAAGCCAATATGGCTCACATAGTCTCCCCTTGGCAGCCTCCATAAACTCACTAAGGTGACTTGGGGTGTCACTCAGCGGCAGAGTATGTGATTAGCATGTGCAAGGTCCTAGGTTCAATTCCCAGCACCAGAGAAATAAAACCAACCAAACAAAAACCACTGAAGCTAGCAAGGTAAGTGTCCCTTTATGTGTTCCAAATGCTCTCTTTATTTATCCCATCCCAGTACTTGTCACACCATGCTGTACCTATCTGTTTACATATCAGTCTCCTCTGCTAAAACTGTAAGACCCATGAGACACCAAAAGGCTGCTGCCTCTCTGGGTAACACTACACCTCAAGCAGCACCTAGCAGTGCCATCTCGCAGGCAAGGGGGCAGGGCTCAAACTATATTTGTGGTCAAATGTTCCTGTCATAAAGCAGAATACACTTGAATTCTTCTTTGTATCACTCCTCCCCTGGTATTCTAGAAAGGAAGAAAAGTCAATAGCAATGATAAAAACAAACAGAAGCAGGAGGTAGTAAAAAACAGAAGCAAAGGAATCCAGTGAGCCCCAGTAAGAGAGGACAGGCAAAATCAACACAACTTTGAAAAACATTTCCATCTTTTTTATTAGATGCATTTATATTGCCCTAAAAGCATTCCACTGCTAAATTATTTTAACAGTTGAGTATTAGAGAATAACAAACAAATCTTGAAAAATTATTAAGGTGTTATCAAAATCATTACCATAAAAAAGCAGTAGTTCTCAATAGATAACAGATTTGACAGTGTTATTCTCATGGGGTGTAGGGAGTGGTTGTTAGAGCTACAAAATTCATTAACAAAAGTGTTTTCTAATTTCTTAATCATCTGTTAGAGTAAAGAATCATCCTTAGTATAGGTATACATGGACAATAGAAACATAATGGCTAAAGAAGAGCCTTGGTTAGTTTTTCTCTAAGAGGTTTCCACCATTGTTAGGTGCCATCCAGTCAGTCCGACTCATAGTGACCTTGTGTACAATAGAACAAAACACTCCCTGATTCTGTGCCAGGCACATGATCCCTTTCAGGTTTAAGACATTCCCAATACATACCTGTAAAATATTTGCAGTCCTTCTATAAAGTGATTGTGGCTGGATCTTCTACTTAAAATAGATTTGTTTAATTGGTAATCAGGGGTTGGAAGAAGTCCTATCACACACAGATACTAGAGCACCAAATTTGTTGTAAATAGCTTTGACTTGGCTTAAAATCTCAGCAGCTAGAGGCACACAAAAATGTCTTATCTCATCTTGACCTAAGTGTCAGGTAAGAAGCTGAAAACCTGTAAACGCTAACAGACTTTTATTGTGGAGAAGCTGCTGAGGCTGCCTCTAACAAATGGGAAAGCAGCATGGGGAGAGGAAGGGCGAGGCTTTTATGGGCTCTAAGTGGGAGGAGGAAGAGGTGATTGACGTGTCACGTTGGGATAGGTAGGAAGCAGGTGCATGGAGGGTTCTGATAGGCTGAAAGAGGGCAAAACAAGTAGTCATCAGTTGCGGGCTGAGGCAGATTTTGAGTTTTGGTGGGCTTTTTGAGGACTGGGGCATAATTGCAGAAGAAGGCACCACATTAGAGGAAGGTGCCATATTGTAACAGGTTCTGCCTAACACTAAGAAGTACTATTGCTTACTGCCTGCATGGATATTACTGAAGAAGGTCACACAAGAGAGACTTTGGAAGGAAAGGCCTTCTTGGCTTGCCTGTCTCTGGAATAAGCATCCCATTTTGCTTGCAATGGCTTGCCAGTGCGTGTGTCTTTAGTTATCCCTCCTCTCTTCTGTTTCATTAGAAATTCAATTGATCAATGACAGTTTCAGATGCATTACAAACAAAAGGAATTTGGTTCTTCAGAAATCTGCCTCTTTTTTTCCCCTTGTTTACTGCATAATTCTGCAAAATAACTCCCAATCAGAAAATGACTTCAACCTGCTGCCTAACGTATACATTTATTTGTTCACTGGCACAAGGAGAACACTGAGCTAAGTCAAGTGAGATGCATGAACATGTTCCTGGAAGGATAATTTTAGAACCAGTCTCAAGGCCAATTCTAATTGGAAAATGCCCCTGCTACTTAGACTTACATAGAGATGTTACCAGCCTCACAAAATGTCATCAAATAATTGAGTTTTGCCAATGGTGAAAGTGATTGCAGCTGCAGCGGCTCCCTTGCTGAGAAAAAAGGAGGAGGAGGAAGAGGCAGTTTATTAGGAATAATTTTAGAGGAGCACAATGAAAGCAGATATGCAAAAAGCCACAGCTATTGGTTGCAAATATGGCAAGGCTGCAGGCCATTCTCGTTGCAGGCTGGACATCTCAGGGCCCGATAGGACTCCTTAAATCTGTTGGCCAGCATTGAGAACTTGCTGCCATGGCACAGAGAGCAAGTGGCACTGCCTGACCCTCGGCAGTGCAGACAGTTGTCCTCAGGAAGCTCCCCATCCTGCAAGAAACGAATCAGCATTTATTTAAAGTGACAGTTCAAGTCCATTGTTCACATGCAGGTCAAACAGCACAGGGAATTGGCAAAGCCTGGGAAACAATTAGAGAAAAAGCCAATAAAGAATAATCATAGTAATTTTATCAGAGAGAATTTCTCTAATGAATATCTCCAACACAGTACCTCCTGTCTCCACATCTGGCTTTCTGAGACTTTCATTCTTCATTACCCTCATTATTATCTGACACGTCATTTCTGTAAGCTCCATAAGGGAAAAGGCTTTATTTCCCTCATTGCTGATAATGAACCCTTGTAGCACACCTGGTAAATGCCAGGTGCTTTTCTAAGGGCTTTCCATATATCGATCCACCTAATCCTCCCAACATCTAAGTGAGATAGTGTGAATACTATCACCCCTGTATCACAAATAGGGAAACAAGAGACTAAGAAGTTAATTGGCAATGTCACATGTACCAGCTGGGGCAAGGAGGTAAATTGTGATCCCAGAGGCTGAGCACCAGAATTCATGCTTCTCATAACTCCACATCCCCTCATTGTATTTACCTAATAGTAGGTGCTCAAGAAAGATTATTTTATACAACTGACAGACTGAGTAGATGAATGAATGAATGAATCAGTGTTAACAGTCTGCAATGCTCTAAATTCTCAAAATACTTTTTTCTCTTTCAGAACTGTGTAAGGCCCAGTGATTAAGCACTCTGTGCTCTGGAGTCAGTAGGCTGGGCCTGAGGCTATTTTCTAACTTTGGCTGTACAACTTGGACACTTCTCTTAGCCTCCCTACTCTGTTTCTCTATCTGCAAAATAGGAATGATCATGCTTACCCTTCTGAGTAACTGGAATATGAAGTGATGGAATATATGTACATGCAATACTGTCTGGCATATCACAGGTTTCCCCTAAAAGTTAATTCCCTTCTAAGCCTTGCCAGTAAGTCTCCAGGACTTGGCTCTCACTCTCTGGAAAATGCCTCTTGGCTGTTGTCCTGCCCTTCACCTAAGACATCTCAAAGAAATTGGCCATTTCACACTCCTTATAAATTGTGAACCTCCCAATAATTAAGGGGAGGATAAGAATGATGCCGGGTGTATCTAGTAACAAGTCTTGTTTCTTTCATCTTCTAAACATCTTTTCAGATCCATCCCATTTTCTCCATCCCATACCCATAATCCTAGCTCAAGTCCCTTCAACTCTGGCATGAATTCTCTGTGGATCTTCCTCTGGTCTTGTGAGACATTTGCCCCACTAATGTGAATCTCATTAAGTTGCCTACAATCCTGATAGCCCCATGAAAAGCACTCAGGAAGCTTTTCAATAGCACTTGCCCTCCAGATAAAACCTTATGATGGAAACCCAATCTTAGCCAATTTAAATTTTTTGTCATTTCTTTCATCAGGCTCTGGTCCCCAGGCCTCTCTCTCAAGCCCAGCCAACTCCTACTTGTCTGGAGATGTCAGCTAAGGAGGTTTTCCTCTAGGAAGCCTTGCCCACCCACTCACGCCTCCAGAACAGAAGCCTTGCCCAGGGCCCAAACTGCCCCTGCCCACAGGCCTCCTACCTCTACTTAACACTCCTGCCAAGTAGACAGAAGGATCCCTAGCCAGTGCCTTTTCCCCATAGCTTCTAGACATCTACTAGGAGACTGGCATAATATTCTTTTATTTATTGTTTATGTACTGACCTCCAAGTGAACAGTCACAAAAATGGTGTCAGGGAACACTTCCTGTTCTTGAATTCTAGGAACTAATAAGGCAGCTGGATCCACGTGGTAGCCCCATCATCCAACTAACAGGACTTTCTTCCTTCTTTCCTTTCTTTTTTTTTTTTTTTTTTCCTTTCACTGCTGGAGAACAAACCCAGGGCTAGACAAGCCACAACCTTTTTCTTTAAGTAACTCAAGAATAAAATAATCTCTGAGAAGGGAGACATAGATTTGAAAACAGCTTCATGTATTGCAAAGTGCCTAAAGAGGAATTATATTTTATTTACTCTAGATTTAGGGAATGGAAGTGATTACTCAACTGACAAAAACTTATGTTTATGTATTCTTGTGCTAATATTTTATTGATTCTTTCCATATTTTAATATGCTAAAATAGAGCAATTTGTTTTCTTCTCTTAAAGTATTCAAAATAAATATATTTGCCAAAATATTCTTAAAGCAAGTTGCCATGATCTATTTTTCTGCCAAATCCACTGTTTATGTTTTGTTCTTGAACCCAGTGGGCTCTTAATGACATAAGTCTACATTGCCAAAGTACAGTAAAATGCCACCATAATGCTATGCATGTGATCGAAAAACACATCAGCATGAAATGCCAGGTCAGAGATTGAATGATTAATGAAATGACCTGGTGAGCCTGCCATAGAGCACAGAAAACATCCTCAATCAACTGGTGTCTAATGTCATACGGTCCTAGGGTACATATTAGGGGTTTCACTGGAGTTTCCTTTCTTATCAGAGTTATCACTCTCCACCCACAACATGCTCCTTTTAATCATTCAACTAATACAATAAGTATTCAATGAGCCTTATTCTACACAAGGCATATAAAATATAAGCCTCTTTCTTCTTTTCTTAGTAGTTTTTAAAAAAATTCTTCTCAAAATATTTAGTGCGAAGATATAGAACACAGTAGCATAATACAGCTTAGGTTCTAGAGCTGGCATACCCATTCCATGTACCTCTGACTAAATCCATGACCAACCAAAGGAACTTTAGCTTTCATTGCAAACACACAGGCTCACATAGCCCTAAAGACAGTAACCAGCATCAATCCAGAGACTGCATAGTAAAGTGTTTGTGATCATGAGATTGGTAGAAAGATGGACCTAAACTTCACTACTGGCTCTAGTGATTTCTCGCAAGTTACTTAACCTCTCTGAGCCTCAGTTTCCCCAGCTGCAGAATGAGACTATTAGTAATACCTGTTTAACCAAATCCTTGTGAGAATGAAGCAGTCTACTGCATGAAAAGCATTGAGCATAGCTATTGTGAACCCTTAATAAATGACATTTATTATCATTATTATCACTATTGTCTCAAAGGTGAAATCACATAAAGCATGAAAGAGCCCAGATGATTTATAGCACCAAATCCACCAAGCATAAAGCAAGAATTTTCCTCTTGTACCCTTTACTGAGGCTCAATTCAATTATTCTTCTCCTTTTCTTTGATAGTTGATATAGAGGTTCAAGGGTGGATTGGTTTTCAGCCTTGCTCTGCTCTTTCATCAGACCCTCACTGTTTTCTGTTTCCAAGTAATAGAACAAAGGGCCTCTTGGTCAGAGGAGTTTCTTGATGTTCTTTGACCTCTCTTTTAGAATAAAACTTGTCTGGGCATTTATTGCATGAGGGATTGGATAAACAAATAGCAATTTAAAACAGTTTAAAGGACAGACAAGTGAAGTATAACCTTTCACAGCAACCTTCTGCTGCACAGCTTTGCCCTAGTTTACAGCATTATAGCTAAAAAATACGCATCTCTCCCAACTGAGGGATTGTCATATCAGGCCTATCAGGCCTGCGGTTATTTTTTCATTGAGGCCTGAAGTGTGACCTGCATTTTACCATTTCTGGCCCTCTTCTGAAGAAATGTGCTCCTAAACGTTACAATATGGTAGGAAAAGTAAAGGAGTTAAGGAATTTTAAAGGAGGAAGGTAATGTTTAAATCACAATGTTCAGTCATCTGCCTCCTGCCATGACTGGTTCTTAATAGCTCTGTGTAGGAGACAACAGAAACAAGGGCAGAACACTTCTTACCAGCTGGCAGTTGGGTCCCTAACTCCAATATTTGCTCCACAACCATTTAACTAATATTTATTGAGCATCTATTACATGCCAGGCCCTATTTTTTTTTTAATCTGGGAACTATAATGTTGCACCTCCTGCCTTCGTGAAGACTAAATCCTCGTGGGTGAGAGCCAACATTGACCAGAGAATCACACACATAGAAGTAAGGTTGAAGCTGTGAGGAGGGATCAGAGTCCCCTGACAGGGCCATCCTGGAGGATTTTATCCTCATGGACACCAGGGCAGAGCCCCTGGAGGGTGAACCTCCCCTGTCATCTTAGCACTTGAGGGCAGAGAGCATGAGAAGAGATGTGGAAAGATGAGGCTGGTAAGGCCAGCAGTGGCCAGGCTACCCAGGTGAAGTCTTTCGCACATTGGCCTAAGGTCATTAATCAAAGTTAATCATGACCTTCTCCTTCTCGTCATCTAGACCTTCCCAAAGTAGTGACACCACTCAGGCTCCAGGAACCCTCTTGCTCATTTTCCATGCTGACTCATGGGAAATGATAGTGAGATCCCCTCAAAACTTGAAGTTCTAAGACATGCAATGTAACAGAGAGCAAATTCATTTCGCCTGCTACCCAAGATTTTACTCTCTTAGCTTAAGTTCACCAAAATTGCCTCACATTGCAAATTGGTGAACACCAGCACTTGCCCCCCTTATCTGAGCATGTCTGATCAATAGTTTCCAAGGTCATTCATACTCCTCTATGGGCTATAGGAAAAAACATTATAACTATTTTCTTTCTATCTAAAAATAGGCAAAAAGTTAAGCTTTAATACTGTTCTTAAAGAAATTTTATGCTATTTTTAATAAACTGGTGGACACAGACATCCTTTCAATGTCAGGCAGTCCCTTGATAAGTGTGGTATCCAAGGGACCCAGAAGTAAGTGTGATGTTCAGTGTTGTTGATAGTAGAATCCAGCTCAATTGTTTGCTTTCAGTATATTGCAATATATTGCAGTTTACTTACATCTGGACTGGCGAATTTACAAATGTGTAGACACATGACTTTAAATGGTGTTCTCACTCATTGTGGATTGAGGATAACACAAACAATAGAAGCACAAGTGAATCCATTAGAAAAATACACAGCTAGTTTTATCCACCTCTAAAACCAGCCATCACAAGTCACATCGCATTGTGAAAATAATGAATACCTAATCAGATCTGAAAAAAGTCATCCATAAAAATGAAAAATTATGAATATTTGAAATATGGATTTATAACTACTATTCCTAATATATACTATTTAAACATAATAAATGTTAAAATTCCTTCACATCTTTAACATGTAGACACCTTAAGTATTCATAGGCAAAAGTTTTTACGTAAGCAGTGCACAATCGAAACAATTTGGAGACCACTGCTGTCTGGCCATTCTGGCACTCTGACGCACCTGAGTGTACTGATTATGGGGGAATGTGCTTTCTGGCAGAGGCCCATTGTTCAGGTCCCTGTCTCCATAGCTTTCTTCTTTGCTCACTAGAGACTCTTCCTCAGCCTCCTCTTCCTTCTGGAGAATTTTCTTCATGAAGTCCCTCTTGTCCATTGGGGTTCGAATGATTTTCAGGTTGTTTGTGTAGATGATTATCTTTCCAAAATCTATAATAGGTGGAGGCTAAAGAAACAAAAAATGAACATGAAACCCACAGCATCAATCATCAAATGCAGGGCTGCAGAACCTGTCCAACATCTCAGGAAAGAGGAGAGAAGAATTATTCACCGTCCAATACTTGTGATTCCATCAGTCCCCATGTGATTTACTCCACGGCTGTTTACTCTCTCTAAAAAGCCATGGAAACCAGTTTCCTTCTTCCTGTTGATAGTAACCAGCCGAACTGCTCAGAGTGGCAGGGTCTAGGCCGTCTACTCCTACCGCACACCACACCAGCCAGGGCAGGTCTGGGACAACCAGTGTTTAATAAATGCAGAGGAACATTTTTCCTTCATATAAATATTTCTCCAATTTCTTTCTACACATAAATAATAATATTAAGCCAAGCACAGTGGTGCACACCTGTAATCCTGGTGACTCAGGAGGATCATTTGAGGCCAGAAGTGGCCTGTGTAACTTTGTGAGATTCTGACTCAAAATAAAAAATTAAATAAAAATAAAAATAAAAAATGGGCTGGGAGTGCAGCCCAGTGGTAAAGTTCTTACAAAGTATGTGCAAGGCCATCATCATAATCCCCAAATGCCACAAAATGATGATGATGATGGTGATGATGATGATGATGATGATGATGATGATAGATTCCAACAATATTAGTAGATACCACACATTCAACACTATTTGTGTCAAGCTCTATACTAAGCCTTTTACCAACATTACTTCATTTCCCGTACCTTAAACATTTGTGCAAACTAAAAACTATCATTTCCACATTTTATATGTGAGAAAACTGAGTCTCAGTGAGCTAAGTGCCTCACCAAGTTGAGAGTTACTCAAGAACTGTGGCTGGGATTCAAAGCTATGTCCTTCACATTAAACCCCATATTCTTAACACCCACATTGCACTATTCACAAGCATTCCTCCCTACCCAAATATATCAATTTATATCAAATATATCAATCCATGTTGAATATATCAATGTATGTACCCTATTGTGGCCTGCATCCATGCCACTGTGCCATCTGATCCCATCAGATCTCGGAAGCTAAGCAGGGTTGGGCCTGGTTAGTACTTGGATAGGAGACCACTTGAGAACACCAGGTGCTGTAGGCTTGGAGATGGACCTGGAAACCCTCTCCCAGAAAGCAATCCACCACTGAAAACCCTATGCATAGCAGAGAAACACTGACATTTGTTTTTCACCTGTTGTATGTAGGATCTCTATGAGTTGTACACCCACTTGACAGCACCTAACAACATACCCTGTTGTATCCCATTGTTTTGATTATCCATATAATATGAAAATGTTTATGTTAATATACTTCTAAATAATCATTAATAGCTTATGTCTCCTTGTATGGATTTATCATGTGTTACTTCATGATTGCTCAAGGATAAATTTGGTCAATATTACAATGCAGTGGAGAAGGCTGGGGCTAGGGGTTTAGTGGCAGCAGTAGAGAGCTTACCTGTGAGGGCCTGAGTTTGGTCTGGAGGAGGAAAAAGAACAGGAGAGGTGGAGGAGGAGGAGAAACCTGAGGAGGAAATGCTTAGGGATTACTTGACCAAGGATGTATATTTCTACCCAGAGTTGGGGCAGTTTAGTAGGAAACAACAGTGCATCCCACCCAGTTCTACTGTCAAGCTATTGTGAGATACAGGACAGTCTTGACGTCTCAGAACTCCATTTGCCCTTCTGCACATGGGCTGACATCGAGCTGGTAGGCACTACCACAGAAAAGCTTGTTATTAAAATATAGAAATAGTTCCACTCTGGGTGGTAAACAGGTACCCAGCCTCCCTTCAGAGAGACTCTAAAATCACCATACTCAGTAATGTCAGAGTTAATACTTAAGACTCCGAATCCCAGGACCCTGCCCTAACTCTCCCCTGGCTACTGTGCTGACTAGATAATGTCCTTGTGCTTAAGTATTTTGACTCATTCCTGAGGCTAATGATATCAACTTCTAGGAGTGAGTGCTGCTATGAAAAATATAGAAAACAGGGTTTGCAAAACCTGAAGGTAATATGCAAGCAGTAGGCACTATTACTGTTGTTATTATTAAAAACTGTTCATCAGTTTTTAATTTCTGAAAGCTGGACATTGAACAAGGGAGATAGGAGAAGAATTGATGCTTTTGAATTATGGTGCTAGAGACAAATATTGAATATACCATGGACTTCCAGAAGAACCAACAGATCTGTCCTAGAAGAAGTGCAACCAGAATGCTCCTTGGAAGCAAGGATGGATAGATTGCATCTTACATATTTTAGACATGCAGTCAGGAGGGACCAATCCCTGGAGAAGGACATCATGTTTGGGAGAGTGGCAGGTCAATGAAAAAAAAGGAAAGGCTTCCACTAGATGGACTGACAAAGTGTCTGCAACAATGGGCCTAAACATAAATAAGATCATGTACCTGGCACAGAATCCAGGAGTGTTTAGTTTTGCTGTACATAGGGTAACTATGCACTGGACACAACTCAATGGCACCTAACAACAACAAGAACAATTCATCAGCAGTGTATGCATACTCATGCCACACAGCCAAATACCTCATTGCACAACTAAATACCATACTATACAACTAAAAACTGCAGTATGAAACATTTTGTCCTGCTTGTTCTATTTAGAGACTACAACTAAACAATCTCATTTCAAGCTCTCGTGTATTCGGTCCAAATCTGACTTCAATATTCAAGTTCCCTTCCTTGAAACGGTCATGGAGTTTTTAATGAGTATTTATTAAGCCACAAGCTTCCTACCTGGCTTGCACATGCACTCTCTCTCTCCCTCCCCCCCCCCCCCCCCCCTCTCTCTCTCTCTCTCTCTCTCTCTCTCTCTCTCTCTCATTCTTTCTTTCTTCAAGGGATCATGTCTCAGCTTCCATTTCCTATTGTTTTATGCACACTGGATTCCTATTTCACACTCTGGACTATCAGTTTCTGAACATCAGAAGATAAGGATGGTGGTACTTTTGAAAGATTCCATTTCTACTTCCAGTAATAGCCAAAGAGTTTCAGTTACTAGGGAACTTTTTCACATCTAGAACTATTTTGGTTTGGTTTGGTTTCATTTGTTTTCTGAAGGCAAAGCTCTTAATAACCTAACAAAATCTAAGATCACCTGCTTCAACCCTTTGTCTCTAAGCTGGTTAATGTCCGAGATACCCAGGAGAGTAAATGTTATTCCAAATGGTCTGAAGGTGTATTTAAGCTTCAGTCCTCTTGACAACCAAATCGTTCCCTGTGTCTAAGGAAAGTCTGAGTGTAACTAAAGTTCACATTATCTGGTTACATTCAATTGCCCATAAGGAACATCTCCTCTTGCATTATAGAAAGCCAGGAGGGAGCCAGGAGTTTTTTAATTCCTTCCACAGAGTCCAGAAAGGCAACCTACATGGTTGAGCATTTGTAAATACTCTCATTTCTGTGGCAGCATCCCTAGAGATTGTTATTCAGGCACTATTAAATCTTCCTATTGCTCTGTTTTTAAATGCAGAAACGCCTTATTGGGTACTAGAAATTTAATAGGTTTTGGAGACAGACCTGATTCCATTTTTATTCAAAAACTATGTGAGATGTACAACTTACTTAACCTCTATGGACTCTTTTCCCACTTTGTAAAACTCTGTCTAGTAAAAACATTGTGAGAATGAAATAATGACAAAATATATATAAAGTGTATGTTTAGTAAATGCTACCATCCTTCTTTTTCCCTTCCATTTCTTAAGAACCTTACAAATATTTTTATTATAGCCACTTTACCCATCACATAAAATGAAAAAGACTCAGAATTTCTTTGCTAAGAACCTGTTCATTATTGTAATGGTAGATAACATTTACTGAACACATACAAGATGTCAAGCATGATGCTACATGCTTCATGTATTTTATCTTTTTAAACTGCCATAACAACCCTCTTGTCATGGATGTTGATATTGAGGCTCAGCCAAGTTCAGTAGTTTGCCCAAGCTCACACAGTGGGTGGGTATAACTGGATATCAAGCCCAAGTTTGACTGACATCAGAGCCCTTGCCTTATTATTATTGTAATTCTGGTAAAGTATACATAACATAAAATATACTATTTTAACCTTTTTTTTTTTTTTTTTGAGACAAGGTCTCACCAGGCAGTCCCAGCTGGCCTTAAACTTGTGATCCTCCTGCCTCAGCCTCCTGGGTGGGATTACAATAATGTGCCATCATATCCAACCCATTTTAACCATTTCTAAGTGTAGAGTTCAGTAGCATTAAGTACATTATTATGCAATTGTCACCACTATCCACCTCCAGACTTTTTCTTCTTCCCAAACTGAAATTCTAAATCCATAGATAAAAAACTCCTTATACTCCTCTACTCCATCATCCTACTTTATGTCTCTATTACATTGACCATTCTAGGTACATTATAAAGTGGAATCATTTAGTATTTGGCTTTTTGTGACTGGATTATTTCACTTAGCTTAATGTCTTCCAGATTCACCCATGTTGCAAGTATGTGATTGTTTCCTTTCTTTGTAAGGTGGAATAATATTCCATCATATGTGTGGACCATATTTTGTTTATCCATTCATCAATCAATGGACATTGAAGTCATTTCCACCTTTAGACAATTGAGAATTACTCTGAACATTGGTGTACAAATATCTGTTAAAGTTAAGAGTCCTTCCTTTGGATCACTGCACTTAACTGCTATCCAATGTGGCATCGTGGCCAGTATTTACCTGAGGTTGTTTTACAATTGGATTTACTATTGAAAAATGATGACATTCCAGCTCTTGTTTCCTTGTTTTTCATGAATATCACATTGACAAACTGTTCCATGGGGCAGAGCTGCATGAATACATAATGACCTTTTCATGTCCAGAGCCTGGCTAAATTGGGATGTGGCACTCAGGCAACAAAGAAACCACAGATAATGAGACCAAACAGAAATCAAATATTCAACATGGCCTCTACAGTCTGTGTTTTAACCAACTGAACTTTGCTTCCATGAAAACTCATTTATCTGCTATTGTAAATCCGTGTTGAATCATACATTTATGTAAATACAAAATACAAAATGCCTGACTTATGAAGCAGCCTCAAATTATGAACAAGGCTTGTACAACTATGATTTTGCAAATTCTCAACTTACAAAGAAGATATGGTTAAAGAGGAATACTAGAAGTACAAAACAAAGTGCAGTACCTAGGCCATAATAAAGATGCAGTAAATGGTAGCTACTATCCTTGTTAATAATCTTGCCCTTTAAAAAGGAATATGCTATAGGGAAAAAAATATATAGGAAATGAAGAGATCTGAATTTTTATTCTGATTCAGCATCTAAGGTCTCTGTAAAGATCAGTGAGTCCCTTATTAACTTGGCACAAAAGTTTCCTCATCTGCAAAATGGAAATGATCATGCTTTGCCAATCTTCCCAAGGTTATAGTGAAGACCCAATGTGATAGACATAGATGAAATAATATGTGATAATACTTTATAATACATAAAACACTCTATTAACTTAAAGTGTTGTTCATTTCAGCCCCCTTGAATATCAAAAAGAAACTTGGTATTAATTTTGTTAATTGTGAGTATGCCTATAATTATACTTTTAGCAATGCCAACAAGTCCAGTACAAGTGTGCAATAGATGTATTATTTATTCTCTTAGAAAATTAACAATAAAAATGATTAGAGAGTAATTATTTGAACTTTACATGTTAAAGATTATGAGATGTCTTGATGCACTGTCCATTAATAACCTGGATATATTATATGATTGTATTTAATTTTCAAAAGAAAAAAAGGCATTCATGGTCTCACCAGCAAGAGCATGTACAATCTTCTATGACTTTTGGAAATGAGTGAGTATTTTCCAGGTTATTCTAGTTTAAAATAAAATCATGTATGGGCTTTTGATTATCCATAGTACCAGAGAAGATAATTGAAGTTCACAGATGAGCACATGCTTCAGTTAAACTATTAGCTAAATCTTCTTCCTCTGGTTGATTTGTTTTTATCACCTCTTCCCAAGACTCCAACTACCCAGAGTTTATGTTTATGAGCATTACAAAGGTCAAAATAAATAGATAGACAAATAATTTCAAAATCAGGCAATAGGAAGGAGATAGGAGAATAAAATAAGACATGGATAAATCACAAGCTGAATAATTTTCTGGAATAAAATAGACACCTTCAAACATTCAGTTCTCTTAGGAAGTAAAATGACTACTGCTGCATAATTTTCTAAAACAATAGTCTGGCAACTTGAAAACCATTGCACTTCTCTTTAATTTACACACTGAGAAAACTCAGCCAAAGATCCAATTACAAAGTATTACCCTGGGTGGAATTTGAACACTATTTATGCTCATTGCACTTTCCAATGAGTAGTCAACAAGCATGTTATTTTTTTCCCAGAAATATTATTCTAATAACAGCTTACCATTTGGTGCACCTACATCTCTGACTGGTAGCTGAGCGTGAGCAAGATACTAATCTGAAGCACTTAGGCATTTCTCTAAACACATTTTAGGTAGCCCTACTCTTAAAGCTAATACCCACACACAATACCAACCTTATGGTCATTTGCCTTGTAATTATTGAACAGAGTCTGGCTGCCCTCCAGAGTGTAGGCATTGCCCTCTCTGAACACGCTGATTCTCTGAGCAGTCAGCTTAGGGGTGTACAGCGGGGTCTTTGGGGCTTCCCCAGACCCATAAACACCATCCATTGGTTCAAGGGCCTCCTGGAGAAAACTGTGAGGATATTCCTCTTTTGGCGACTCTAATTCTTGTCCATCCTCAAAGACCTGCTTCAACACACGCCCACTGTAGGAGGAGGAGATTTTAAATCGTACTTTCCGGGGTTTGTCCTCGCTCTTCTGATTCAGCTTCTTCTCAGAGTCCTCCATCAGTGGAAAGTCCAGCCTGTGGCTTCCAGGCCTCTGTGTAGCAGTGAAACTTGGGGCTCTGAAAAAAAGCATTTTATTTTCTCTCTTCCTGCATATTATTAATTCAAGTTGCTGCTGGGGTATACTCAGTTACAGCAACTGACACCCATGCATTAAATATTAATAGACTCTCATGAAAGGTAGGTGATTGTGAGTTTATGGAGTGGATGGAGCATAAAATAAGACTGGTTCCCATCCTTACCCGAAGCTCACCCCTAACTTTGCCCTCACCCTGGATTTTGTTAACCTGAGGATGGATAAATTTATTAGACTGAACAGTACCAGTTCAATAAGCATCAATCAGTTACCAATTATCTTTGCTACTAGCAACTACATATATCTGTTTTTGTTGTGGTTATGTGCCATCAAGTTGGGTCCAATTCATAGCAACTCTCATAGGGTCTTCAATGGCTGATTATTTCGGGATTGCTTTGGGAGTAATTGTCACATCTTTCTTCCATACATAGATCTAGTGAGTATTTAATAAGTGCCAGAAACTGTTACTTGCACTATCTTCCTTCATCTTCAAAATTACCATATAATGAAAGTATTTTCTCTGTTTTACAGAGGAAAAAAGTAAAGTTTAGAGCTGTTTCTTCATTTATCTTCTTTATTACAACTAAGTGGCAGAGCCTACAGCCATACCATCCAGTCATCTGATCTCATCAGATCTTAGAAGCTAACCAGGGTCAAGCCTGGTTAGTATTTGGATGGGAGACCACCTGGGAATACCAGGTGCTATAGGTTTGGAAGAAGGACCTGGGGACCCACTCCCAAAAACAATCAGCCATTGAAATCTCTATGATTAGCAGACAAGCACTGACAACAGTGCCGGGCATTTCACAGTGCCAGGGAGTATTTCATCTATTGTACCTAGATCCTTATTATATCTATGAGTTGGACCTGACTTGACAGCACCCAAAAACAACAACAAGGAAGTGACAGAGCAGGGTTTCAAACTCAAATCTAACTCAAAACCCATGATCAGCTCCCCAAGTTCAAAGCTTTCAAATTGCATTTTGTGGGGGCCTAGTACTATAGAGTTTCTTGGGGGCTTCTGCTTAGATGAGGAGGAGGAGGCCAAGGGTCTTGGATAATGCATCTTCTACTCCTGCATCAACCCAAGCAGCTCCACTTTATATGTAGTCTATACTTAAGATTTCATTTGTAAGCACAGTACTAATCCCCACTGTCTGTTGTTGTTGTTATTGTTAGGTGCCATCGAGTCATGTCTGACTCATAGCAATCCTCATAGGGTTTTTAATGGCTGATTGTTTCAGGATTGCCTCAGGAGTGGATTGCCATGTCATTCTCCCATTTTTGTGGTGCTGGGACTCAAACCTGGGACCTCAGAGACTGCAGAGTGGCACTCTACCAACTGAGCTAAATCCCAGGCCCACTGCCTATTGGGCCTAGTAAACGTTCAACACTTTGCTAATGGCCCCCACACCAGAAGGCATTTAAGAGAAGGCTGGAGAAAAGTTGCTTCCTCAAAGTACAGTTGGCTTTAATGATGGGAATGGAGTAAAGCCCCTGGGACTTCCTTTTGCTGATGTGGCATGACTCAAAATGAGAAGAAACATAGTGACTGCAACATTGGGCTCAACATCAAAAGATCATTTGCATGGCACAGTGTTGGGTAGTGTTTTGTCCTGTTGTACAGACGGTCACTATGAATCAGATCTGACTCAATGGCACCCAACAACAACAACTGCATAATAAGTCCTAACTCTTCCATGTCATAAAGTCATGCAGAATCTATCCCCATCTCTCTTCCTTTCCAGTCTCATCCTCTGTCACTCTCCCAGGTGCTACCTGGAATTGGTGCCCCAGGCACACCAAAATCTCATCCACTTCATAAAACCTCAGGTTTCTGTCTCTTATCTAGTACTTTGTTTCTTAATTGGAATGTCAGTTTTCCACTTTTCCTTTAAGTCACACTGCAAAGGCCACTGCTTCTGAGAAGTCTTTTCATTGCCCTAGGGAGCATGACATGGAACTTTGGAGCCACCACCACTGACGTGCTTCCCACTTTCTTTCACTGTCCTTGTGTTTCCTTCCATTCAGCGGTGAACATCTTACAGTCAGAAGTTGTCTATACCATCTCCCTCTGCCCAGTGTTTAACAAAGTACCTGCTACATGCTAGATCTCAGTTAATAATTGTTGGATTGTTGAATTACTTCAAGTGAAAGCAGCCTGATAAACAAAACTTTGGGAACAGGAATTGAGCATATTTTATGGAGAACAGTGACTAGGATCAGAAGATGGTTAAGGAAAACATCTACCTTTCTACTAAGGAGAGGTGCCATGGTTATAAAGTCCCTGTGTAATCAATGCAAGGAATAGGCAGCCTTCAGGGCAGCCAGGACCACATCGCTCTCACACATGTACTCCCATGTACAGAACAGTAAACGTATTTCCCATATATGCCATGCCATGAAGAAGATTGAAAACCTCCAACAAGAACATTTTCTTCTCTCTGTGTTAATAAATGATCAGTAGCTATCTTCATCTAGAAGGACTAGTGAACTGAACTGCACAATGTTCTGTCAACTAAATATGTCTGATTGCCCCAAAATGAGCAGTACTATCAGTGAAGGCAGCCTTTCAGAAATGTGAACTTCAACCAGGTCAAAAGCTGATGACTCCAAGTAACATTTGCTCAGCACTTAGTTCATGCCCTTCCCAGGTTCATAGATTTTCGTAAGCCAAACCAATCTAAACCAAACCAAATCAAAGTCATGGGAAGTTTTGAAACAATCAGACTTACTTGATAATTTTTAGAGGTTAGTGTTTTTAGAATAGTCACAATTTATATGCTTCCAGAAGAAAGATAAATTTATAATTGAAAGCAATTTGAGCAGTATTATTGAAAATCTTTAAAATGTTCATATCCTTGAGCCTCACTAAGAAAGAAAATACCTATATCATGAGAAATCATGTCAAAATGCTTATCGGTTGCCTTTAGGTGGAGGGTGCAGAGCATTTTTTTTCTTTCCCAGTTTTATTATATTTCACTTGTTGATGATAAACTCTTCTTATTTGGATAATTAGGAGGAAAATAAATTTTAAAAATCCATCCCTTTCAACTCAATAATTTCTCCTGAGGAAATAATTTTAAAAGGAGATATTTATCTAGATAAAGATATTCCCCATAATATTATTTATACTAGAAAAAAGCTGAAAACAATTTAAATGTCTAACAGTAGGAATTCCACAGTATGAACTACTATGTAGTCACTTTCCAAAGATTTGCAAAAAGTTTGAAATAATATTGAAGAATATTTGTGGTGCAAATTAAATAGAAAACAAAACAGAGTTTTTTACTCTGTGACATAGAATTCCCTACATAAAAAAGACTGAATACATTAAAATACATTAAAAGGTTAGTGATTTTGTCTGAAAACGAGATTGAAGTGATTTTTTTTCTTTCTCATTTTTATTTTTGTATTTTCTAAATTTCCATAATGACCAAGTACTAATTTTAATATTAGAAATGCCTAACATTTAAAAATACAGGTGAATGTATGCAATTGGCTGGAAAACATTAAGTCATGTTTTCTGTCATTTTTTCCTCTGATTAAATTCAAATTAGACAGAATGTCCAAATCAGGACCATCCTGATAGTGAAAGGCAGCACTATTCACAGTTACATGGGAACAAAATACAAACAAGAATACCACCTTTGAGATATTCTACAAAAACATCTTCAATATTTGTCTAATCAAGCCTAACTTTTAGTTTACAGGAACAATAGAGGATTGAGGGCTGAGCTTAAATGACCCAAGAGGAAAAATCAGGTAGATCAAGCTGTACTGTGAGACATCTGCAAGCCACTGATCTTGTCAAAAGGTCAATCTATCAGAAAAAAATATTAGAAGTAAGAGAAACATTCCAGTTTCAAAGAGAATAAATAGATATAAGCAAATGCAATATATGAGTCTTGACTGCTTCCTGGAGAAATTTGACTCTAGCATTGTTATCAGGTGGAACTAGAGAATTACTGTTAATTTTCTCATGCAAGATAATGTTATGCAATTGTATGGGACAATGTCGTTCTTTTTGGAAGAGATACATGCTTAAATATTTAAAGTGATGTGTCGTGATACCTGTAACTTAATATGAAAAACTTTATCCCTTCAATATATTGCATATATAGTTAACTATATGTGCATATATATGATGTAAAAATGGAAAAATGTTCACAATTCCTGATGGTTGATTATTACACTATTACCCCAATTGTTTGTATGTTTGAAATATTTTGAATTTTAAAAACAGGGGGAAATGATGCTCTTAACAAAAAGATTCACATGTTCACTTCTATGCACTTTGATTTAGCCCCTACTGTATTCTGAATCTTTTTAGGGGTAGCATTTTTGTCCTGTCATCTCTGATGTCATTTACTAGGATCTATTTTTATGTACATTTTGGGATTTGGGAGACTATATTAGATACGCGTCTTGATGAAAGAAATATGCAATTATTGCCAATTGAGTATGGACATTATCCTTTAAGTGATCTTTCCAAGTCTATCAAGTCTAATCAGAGTAGGGCTTATAAATGAAACATGTCCTTTTAATCTGCTCAGACATTACTATGCTTTGTGTGTGTGTGTGTTTAAACAACTGTCTGGCATTTCCTTTTGAAATATTGTTATGGCAGAAGGCCATTATAGTGATTGAGCACCTGTAGAGAGCTGTAAGAGTTCATGGGTCTTTATAAAGTACATAAAAAACAAAAATCTAAGCTTATAATCTGCCCCAGCTCTACCACCACCTAACATAGAAAATTCCAAGGCAATGCTTGGAGAGACTGTCATACCTCCCCATTACTTTTTGAAAACGTTTCTAAAGTTGTCTGAGGTTCCCTCAGAAATGTATTTGCCATTATGGATGCAGGTGGCATGTGACAGTGTAGTGGTTTGCCCCACTTTTCTCCATCCACATATACACTACAATCTGAGGAGGAGTCCAGCAAAAGTGTGGGGTCAAGAGGCTGTGATCAGAAGGGGAGACATTTTTTTTTCATCATTTCCCAATAAGACCCACAGAGCCACTAGTTATTTTTAGAGGGAAAAAAATTACTGATAAAATAAGTTTGAGAAATGCTGAATGAAACCAAGTTAAACTAATTTCTTGGCCGCAAGCCTTCTTAGAATGTTTAATATACTAATATGCTTTATCGACCTCACTGGAGACACGGCATTGCCAGAATACAATGTTCACAAACTTTTATTTGGGGAATTAGATTTTCTGCAGCCAGTATTCTGAGGAAAATAGGCTGGGAGATGGCATTCTAAAAAGCTTCCCTGCTTAAACATTCTCAGCACCTCCCACTCGCACCCCTTTGTAATAAAAAGCAACTATTGCTTCTTAGGCAGTTTCTATCTATGAGGGAAGCATTTTGCAGATAGGACAAGTGGAAACTCAAGCTCTGGGAGGTTAAATTACCTTTGCAGGGCCCCAGAGCCACTATTTGTCAGTTTTTTATATTCTAACCCAGGTCTGATCCCAAAGCTCATGCTTCTCGCTGTTAAAGTCTCTCTCTTTCTCACAGCCTGAAATTGACCACACACAACAAAGGAAGATAGTTCCTTAAATATGGGAGGCAAATTATTTTAAGTAGTCTCATCATATTCTAAAGTCCACAACAGAATTCTGTACACAGGATCAGTGAGGCCTCTCTGGGGCTGGGATGTAATTTAGCCACCTGTGCAGTTGGTTCTCTAAATGCTGCCCCAGAGGATAGCCCACAGTTGCTTTGAAACGTAGCCTCATGAACCAGGTGTGGTGGCACACACCTGTAATCCCAGCAACTCAGGAGGTGGAGGCAAGAGGATCGCAAGTTCAAGGCCAGTGGCAGCCAGAGTAATTTAGACTGTCTCAAAGTGAAAAGTAAAAACTGGGCTAGAGGTGCAGGTCAGTGGTAGAGTGGTTGAAAATCATGTGTGAGGCTCTGGATTCAACCCCCCAGGAAAGAGAAAGAAAGAAAGAAAAATGAAAAGAAAGAAAGAAGAAAGAAAGAAAGAAAGAAAGAAAGAAAGAAAGAAAGAAAGAAAGAAAGAAAGAGAGAAAGAGAGAAAGAGAGAGAGAGAGAGGAGAGAGAGAAAAAAACAAATGAGAGAGAAAGAAGAAAGGAAAAGAAAAGAAAAGAGAAAGAGAAATGTAGCCTCCTGCATTATCTGTAAATGTCCAGAACGCATGCATAGGCCATCTTCCTTGTACTCATACTATCTCTGAGCACAGCTGGCGTAAGTCTTCATATCATAGGCCACACCCCCACATCAGAATGTCTCAAAGGACCCACCAGAGAGTAAGTGTAGTGGAAAAATATCAACCCTGCCAGAAACCACAGACCAAAATCTGAGATTTCATTTAAAAATAATAATCACTTGAGATTTACCATTCAGAGCCATTGTCCGTAGGGCCCTGAGATTGCCTGGTAGAGAATAAGGCACTAATTTATCTCACTCTCATTCCTAACTTACTATGCATTCCTATTAGATAGAAAGCAAGAAGAGATCTCAGAGGCTGAGAATAGTCCTGAGTTTTCTCTATCCCAACATTCTCCAGTAGAAAGGTAGTGTAAGGCACATGTATATTTTTAACTTTTTCTGTAGCAACATTACAAAAGTAAAAACAAAAAGTGAAATTAATGTTGACAGGATTTATTTAAATTCAATGTACCTAGAGGGTAGAATGCTGTACACACTGTCTGAGGACCAGGGTTTTATCCCCAGCACTGAAAAAAATGGGAAAAGGACATGGCAATCCACTTGGAAGCAATCCCAAAACAATCAGCCATTGAAAACCCTATGAGGATCGCTATAAGTCAGACTCACCTGGACAGCACCTAACAACAACAACCATTTTATCATTTCATCATGAAATCCAATGTAAAACTATTCATGAGACATTCACATTCTCTTTTTCTATCAAATCTTCAAAGACCTGTGTGTATTTTATATTTACAGAGCATCTCAACTGGTTCACCAAACTTTCAATTAGAAATATTTGATCCATCTTCAAGTTTCATAAAATGTATAGATGACAAGATTCACATATCTAAGTTGTTAGAATCATACTTAAAAGTTTTCCAATAACCAAACTTAGCATCAATTTTAAAATTTATATGTAAATTACATTGTTAAAATGATAGGTCTTTAGTGGAAGTAGCTACATTTCAAGGCCAGTAGACGCACACAACTTGTGACTACACTATTAGACTGCTTGAGTCAAAAGTTCTTAATGAGACAAGTAGTGCCCTCTAGAGGGCATTGTGGGAATTTGTGGAAACATTTATTTTTAGTACTATACTACCAATGAATGAACACTATAAGCATTTAGTAAGTTAGAGGTCAGGGACCATAGACATACTGCAATAGGAAGGACAATCCCACACAACAACAACAACAAAAAAAGTACCACACTTCAGACTCACACAGAACACTCATTTATAATTATCTGAGCCTAGAATCTAGCCCTTTATTTATCTATTTATTTACTTATTTATTTTTGGTGGAAGTGGAAAGCTTAGCTTTGAAATGCTTTGGGGGAAACAGAAAATGCATACAAATTAAAGAAAATGTGTATTTCATTTTGCTTAGAGTTCTACCAGGAGTTGTCCACCATTTTGGAAAATTCTTTCACTGATTAAAATACTGTAATTATATCAGACAGCATCTGCATCTGTCATGTTCAGATGTCCTAGACATAGGCATGGCATCTGACTATTTCATGACGATTTCTAGAGAAATCACACACAAGGATTTGCTATTAACATTTGTAGTATTTTATTACCAGTTACTTTCTTTCATTACTCTTTACACTAGACAAGGGGAATTGTATTATTTCCTTGAAGTTCTATTTTAGTTAATTATTTAATCTATTAATTTCATTCCAGAACAGTAACGAAGTGTGAGGAAATCTGTGTTACTGGAAGCACGTGTTGTGTGTGATGGACGGAGAGTTAGTGCTCCAGCGAGGAGCCTGTTAAGTTCAGGCTGATGAAGCCTGTGCCATCTGCAGGAAGGAGAGTGTGAACAGAGGCTGAACTACAGAACATGCTGAGATTGGGCATCAGGCGGTGTACCTACTGGCTCCAAAGTCCTGTGCCAGAAGATAGGGCTACAGCATGACACAGTCATGGGCCTTCTCCCAAGGAGCTCACAGTAAAGTGTGGAAAAACAGATGGATCTTGGAAAGTGGGGATCAGGCCAGGTGGGCAAAAACCATCAGCTAGTTAGATTCTCCTGATCCATCTCAAACCTATCTGCACACAGCCTGCCCAGGCTAGTTGACTCAGGAAAATGTAACAAGGATGCTAAAGTTTCTAGACAAAAGTTAACTTTATTCAAAGTTTATATCTACTGAATCTACATAGTCTACATTAAAAACACTCAAGTAAAACAGGAATATGCTCTTTTGTAAATAAATTCCAAAACTAGTTATACAAATAAAGAACAAAACAGAAGGCCTCCTTCACCCTTCCTTTAAGAAAATCACTATTACTATAAATCTAGATTATATCTCACCCATTGTTATATGCCTCATCCTTCTTGCCATTTAAATTGTGCGTTATGAAGTCAAAGGAAAACTAGCGTTTTTTAGGTCTTAAGTGTCAGATGTTAAGTTATTCACAAGCATTATCTCCCTTTTACTCTTATCACAACATTCTAAGGTAAATGTTAAAATTATGCCTATTATAAAGATAAGAAGTGAAAAAGACCTCAGAGGGGTTGAGTCCATTCCCAAGGTCACACAGGTAATAGTGATGGAGCATGGGCTTGCACCTGGATAGTGTGGCTTTGGACATCACATCCTCAGTTAGCTGTACTATGCAGCTTCTAAATATAAATCAACTCTTGTTCATCCCTGTGATATTTTTCCCTTGGGACAAACAAGCATTGACTAAATCATTCAATTCCATTTATAGGGAGGATTATGCCTCACCCCTTGAAAGGCAATGCAGAGAAATGAGAATGCACAGGCTTTAGAATCAGCTCTTCTAGCTGTGTGAAATTCCTTAACCTCTCTGAACCACAGAGAAGTGGATTAAAGCCCTGAGAAAATAAAATATAGCATAGCTGACTTTCTATGGGGGCTTCTGTGTATAAAAACAAACAAAAAAATCTTTCATAAAGATGTTAGGACCAAGCATCCTGCCAGTGGCTTAAAATTGGCAGTGAAGTCCAAACTCTCTGCAGCAGAAATCCATATCATTCTCTTCAGCCTCTCAGGTCTCCCTTCAATTTCCTCTGAAACTCAATTCCTTTCCTACCTCTCTTCCTCAAAACCGGCTCCCTGTCCTATATCAGAGTTACCACTAAAGTCACCAAAGATTCCAGGCCATAAGAAGATTTGAGCTGGGCACATTGGCACACACCTGTAATCCCAGTGACTAGGGAGGCAGAGGCAGGAGGATCACAAATTCGAGACCAGAGGCAGTCTGCGTAATTTAGCAAGACCCCCTCTCAAAAAGTAAAAAAAAAAGGGGGGGCTGGGGGTGCAGCTCAGTGGTATAGCACTTGCAAGTGCAAGGCCCTGGGTTCAACCCCCAGTACCAAAAAAATGATACATGCTTGTAATCTCAGCATTTGCAAGCCTGAGGAAGAAGGATCAGCACAAGTTTGAGGCCAGCCTGGTCTGCACAGAGTTCCAGGATGGCCTGGGCTATACAACAAGACCTCTGGACTTTCGTTTCCTCATCTCTAAAATCACAAATTTTAGTCTCTCTAAATTCTGTCTCAGAGTGAACATCCTACAGCTCTACCTCTGGTAGTGAAGGGAAGGAGGAAAATGATGGATACAATGAAGATGAAGAATCTGGCCTCCTACCCATAATTATTGATTTGTCAGAGGCTGCAATTGATTATCCTTCCCTGGAGCAGACAGAATTGTTGCTCCTACAGCAAAAGCCTTTTTTTTTTTTTTTTTTCCTGAGAAAACAAAATGTTCCAAAAAATTTCACAAAAAATTGCTTTCAAACTCTCTATAGAGCCACAAATTCACACACTAAGCAGGGCATCACGTGAGGTCCCAGATGTCACCTGTAAGTACTTCTCTATAGAATTCTTACAACACTTCAGAGATGTGCCCTGGACTGCTTGGTTAACAATCAGCATGCTTGTAAATGCTGAAGCAAGCATGTGACAGGAGCTGAGTTAGGCCTAACTAACCCCAGCTCCAGAGACCCGATTTATGTGTGAGGCGCCTCTTCCCAGAGTGGGGGCCAGGTGTTGAAAACAGCTCTGGGGTAATGCATAGCTCACAGCAAGGCTCTTCCATCCCACCCAGGTCAGAGGCTCAAAACACACACACACACACACACACACACACACACACACACACACACACACACACAGACCCTTCATAGCGCCTATCATCACAGAACCATCGTCACAGAGCAGAGTCAGGAGTCCAGAGTAGGAGCCACAATTCCTGGGTTCTGGCCTGACAGCAGCAGGGATCTTAGTCCTGGAAATGATCTTCTGGGGTCTTAATTTTAATATCTGGAGAAGAAAAGAATTGGACTTGAACTAGGTAATCTCTGACAATCTGTGATTCCTTGAAGCAATGAACACTTCCTGACCCACTGAGGAGACAGGCTGGCTTTTTGAAGTCTGTTCCAGGCTCTGAGGCTCCCACGTGTGGGTCCCACACAATTCCTCACACTACTGCTCAGGAAAACCCTCTTCCTGCTCCACATGGTCCTGGCATGACACCCCATTGCCTTGGCCACAGTGATCAGACCAAGGTCGGAGGAACAAATCAGATGCCCACTTGATGTTTCTGCTACCTATTGGGGAGTATCAAGTTGTCCTGAAACGGGATAGCTTTAAACAACAGGCTCTGTGCTCCCCCTCCTGGTTCTGGAGCTAGAGTTTCAGCCATCTGAGGTGGGGCTAGGCTGGCAAGTCCAGGAACTCACTCACATGCTGCTCTCCGTGCTGACAGAAGCTGAGGCCTCAGCTGGGTGCCGACTGGGTGCGACGGGAGCACAGCTTCGCCCCACACACCCTGGGTTTCACAGGGCATGACAGCTGGGCTCCAAGAGGGCGTGCTTGCAGCAGACAAGTCCCAGTACCCAGCAGCTTACCGATCTTCTGCTCCTATCGTGCTTGCTAATGTCCTATGGCCCAAAGCCAGTCACATATCAAAGCTCAGAGAGAGGGGACTACACTGGAAGTCCACACCAAAATGCTCCATTCTTTGAGAGCTACTAATTAATCAATAATTTCCTTTTTGTGCTTAAGGTGGTTTGAGTTGCTGTCACTTGTCACCAAAATATCCATGACTAATTGAGTCAATATGCTGCTGTTAGGTGCCATCAAGTGGTGTCCGACTCATAGCAACCCTCATAGGGTTTTCAATGACTGATTGTTCCGGGATTGCCTTGGGAGTGGATTGCCACGTCCTTCTCCCGTTTTTGTGGTTCTGGGAATCAAACCCGGGACCTCAGAGACTGCAGAGCAGTGCTCTACCAACTGAGCTAAATCCCAGCCCCAATAGAGTCAATACTAGATCTGAATTCATTTCTTATCTTTGCCACTAAATTGACTGTGCAGCCAAAAAAGTACCTGATTTATCAGAGATCCAGTTTCTTCATCCTTAGAGATAATACCCAGTTCAGAATACCATTATGAAAAATTAATAGCATGTAAGGCCTGAAAGCATTTTATGAACCCAAATATAATATACAAACACATATATTACAGTGTTGATAGAGGTGTAGAAATTGTGTTTAAATAATTTCAGTTTGTTCATTCATTTCACAAACATTAAGTATCTACTATGTCTACAAGATACTGTAACTGTCTGACTGTGCTAGCAGAAAGAATTTTGGAGCCTTCAAGGAATGTGGAGTCCAGTAGGAGAAATATATATGTGCATTGTTGTTGTTAGGTGCTGTCAAGTCAGTGTCCGACTCATAGCGACCCTACGTACAACAGGTGAAACACTATTGTCAGTGCTTCTCTGCTATTCATAGGGTTTTCAATGGCTGATTGTTTTTTGGTAGTGGGTTGCTGGATCCTTCTCCCAAGCCTACAGCACCTGGTGCTCCCAGGTGATCTCCCATCCTAGCACTAACCAGGCCTCTGAATTTCTAATAGCACTGAAATGATCCAATCACATTCCTTTCCCACTTGAATTGGGTCCCTGTCTTATTGTAATGAAGTGATATCTAACTAAATATAGTCAAGCACTGTGTTAATATTAATAGTCATTCATTCATCTAGGAACTATATTTAAGTGCCTATGAACTGCCAGGTACTTTTCTAGACACTGGAAAGAGTGTGGAAATATAGACGAAAATTCTTGCCCTTGTGACGCTTACATTCTAGTGGACAGCAGCGAAGGGAGGCAATAAACAAAATTATTAGATGATACAGACGGTATATCATATGGGGATGTATGTTCTGAGAGAATCAAATGAGGCTCAGTAGGAACAGGGAGTACAGGCTGGCAGTGGGTTTGTGATTTACATGGAGTGGGAAGCCTTGACTGGGAAGGGGCTTGACATTGCTGAAAGAATCAGTCTTGATGAGGAGTAAAGGTTTCCAGGCAAAGGGGACTTTTGTCCCCAAGGCAGAACCATGTGTGGCAGGTGGAATAGCAGCAAGGAAACCTGTGAGACCAAGGGCCAGTGGATAGTGGGTCCAGCAAATGTGATGAGAGTGACGATGGGGGAGGGTGGGCACCCTGGAGGCCACTATAAGAAGCGAACCTTCACTCTGCAAGACAGGAAGCCATGGGAGAGTTGGAGCAGAGGGGGAGCATGTGCCAGCGCGGGTCTGAAGGGATCCCGCTGGCTGCCACCCTGCGTGTAAAGAAGAAGGGAACAGGAGTGAAGCAGAGGGCCACTTAGGAGACCATGAAACCACAAAACCAGGAGATGACTTGGCTGGCAGCAGCAACATTTAAAGTGATGAGAAGCAGTCAACCTCAGGGTCCGTTTTGAAGGGAAAGCCAACAGTGCTGCAGACAAACTGGACATGGGGTCACATGAGAAAAAGAGGCGTGTAGCAGAAGACTCCATTCTTACCTGAGTACCTTGAAAGGTAGAATTGTCATTAGCAAGTGTGAAGAATACTGAGAAAGGAGCAGGTTGGGAGATGAAGGTGAGGTATTGGTTTTTATTGTGTTAGATTGGAGATGCCTGTCAGACTTCTCAGTGGAGACATAGGGTTGATGACTGAATATCAGTCTCACGTCCACAGAAAGTCTGGACTAGAGTTAGAAGTCTGCACTAATCACAAAAATAACCACAGGAAGCTTCAGCAAGGGAAGATGCTCTTGCGTTTCATCTTTCCTCTGTCATGTCCTCTTTCTCCTGTTTGCAGCTGCAATTGCCTTGCAAGGCAATGAGCTCCAATGCACCTTCCTCCAGCTTCAGAGGTCAAGTCTAAATTCCAACAATCTTAGCCCAAAAGATATTGCTGTTTCTTTTTACATTTTCAATTTAAGGTTCAGCTCTAGGAATCCAAGAGAATGGGAATGACCAAGTGCAAAGAAACAGAGCAAATTCACCAGGAACACAGATTCCCATCTGCAAAGTCTCCAGATGACCTGGAAACTCCTGGGATGTGTACAAAGAGGAGGAAGATGGGCGCAGAGAGTAACAACACCAGGGCTGACAGGTGGCAGAGAAGGTAATTCAGAATGCTGGTGGGTTCCATCAGCTGATGAATACTGAAATACTGATGATTTTTTGCTTAAAATAGGAATAATGAATATGGAGGGATCTTTTAAATGTTAATAGAAGCAGTATTAAGGAAGAAAATTGAACCTATTGTTTTGCAAACAGCTGGGTTTACTGAAGCAAATTGAGTGTGCATTTCTAAGGGCTTCTTCCAAAATATGCTTAATTATAATAAGCAAAACTCCAGAAGGCTTACTGTAGGGAAAAGACCTAGGGATTTGGAATCAGAAAATATGGCTTTGAGCTCTAATTCTATGGCAAATCATTGACTTCTGATGTCATTATAAAATGCAGATCACTCAAAATTGTTGCAAAGTGGAAAAAAAGCCATATAGTTAGTAATAAGAGAGAGACTCAGAAGCATTGAGAGGTACCACATACAGCAATTAAGTTAGGCACTCAATGGGCATTGATCTGAGGCTTTGATATCTGGGTGACATGTGGGTAAGTTTGAAGGCTTTGGAAGAAGAGCACCTAGATTCAAATCCCACTTCCCTCACACTCTATGGGAATCCTGATCCAAGGTTGCTCACCTTTTCTGCGCTCCATATCCTTGTCTGCAATAATGCTTCTTATTTCCTTATTAAGGAGATTATTAAGATTAATTGAGCTACTGTATATGAAGACCTAACATAGTGGCCAGCACATAATAAACACTCAATAATAATTCTTAGTATTTATTGCTCATAAAAAGTCTAGGACATGTATAGTCACTAATGTTGCCAAGTTACAGCTATCTAATTAGAGTGATTAAGTAACTCATCTAAGGTCACATTGCTAGTAAATAATAAATATCACTAGTAAGTAGTAAAGACAGAAGTGGTACTTATTTTAGTATTTGGAAGAGCTTGAGCAATCTTTTAGATTTTCTCTAATGCTGCCTCATCTAAGGCAACCATCCTGTTTCTCAGTTGAAATCCAATTAACTTCCATCTCTGTGCAGCTGTGTCCATCCAAATATCCAATTTTTGTTTTGTTTTGTTTTGTCTTGTCTTGTTTGTTTGTTTGTTGCTGTACTGGGGAGTTAAACCCAGGGCCTCACACATGCTTTTTGCAAGCGCTCAACCACTGATCCATACCTCCAGTCCACTTTTTACTTTGTATTTTGACACAGGGTCTCACTAAGTTACACAGGATACCCATGGCCTCAAATTTGTGATCCTCCTGCCTCTGCCTCCCAAGTCACTGGGATTAAAGGCGTGCACCACCACTTCCAGCCAAATATGCAGTTTTCATTCACATGTCACCATTTCAAAGAACCCTTTCCTGATCATCACCCTAAAGTTTCCTGATCTCCACCCACATCAGTGTAACTTCCTATAACGTTACCCTGTTGTAGTTTCCTTAAAAAGTTGCTGCTTAACTTGCTCATTCTATTCTTGTCTCTCTCCTCCCACCAGAATGTAAGCTCCTTAAGGGCAAGGACCCTGGCTTCTCCATGATTCTTTTGCCAGTGCCTAGGATGGTGCCTAGCACATAAGCAGAAACTCAGTAACTGAGTGAGAACTGACAAATAACAGTTTTCTCACCATTTGTCTGAGCCCTTGGACTGTGACCTCAATTTACTTGTCTTATAAATCCTTTTCAATTAACCTTCTATCTTAGATCTACTGGCAAATGATTGATGACTTGGGATAAAGATTCCTGCACTCTTACCCTCCAACACTTCCTCTCTCAGGCACATTTATTTACAAGGCTAACAGGACAGTTGATTTTATGTGACATTCTCCTCTCCCGGAGGCCAGGGCTAAATTGTGAGGTTTAACGAGATTCCCATTGCTCTCACTCATTCTAACTGTCATGCTGTGCCTGAACCAATATTGGGAATCATACTGTACATCAGAGTCCTTTCTGTTCTCATACTGTTGTACCTGTGAGCAGAGTCTCTGTCAAGTTTGTTTTAACAACAGGATTCCAGATGGAAAATACCAACTGAATTCATTACCAAAATAAATCGAAATTACTGAGCAGGCTGGAGTGGAAGAGACTTCCAAAAACCTTTGTCTGCTCAAATTCAAAAGCTGATCATATATTGACAAGCACTGAAACACATACTAGCAGTCACTGGAAGATGACATTCTCTTGGACCCCCAGAGCACAGCCTGACCTTTGTGAACCTACATCACCCTCTCCATTGACCAAGGAAACAGAATCTTGTTGCACTGAGATTTTCTTTTCTTTTCTTTCCAATTATTTCCTCACCGTCAATAAAAGTAATATAAGTAATAAAATGGCATAACTATATGCTACCTCTATTCTGCCCACTATTGCTACATCTTAGATATAGTGGTGACATACAGCTAGCTGTATTTTCTATCTGCAACCTAATCGGAAGACAACACTAAAGAAATCTCTAGGGACCCACCTTGATCTGGCTACAGCCATCTTGGTCATAGCTGTCATTTTGCCTGTCAGGTAACCCTGACATGCCTCCCAATCCCTGTAGAATAAATAAAGTCATTAAGATAGCCAGCCAAGTCTGTTATGCCACTCACTGATGCCCAGACTCTTTCTTAACTGATGTTGAGCATATAAGTAGGTTTTGTTTTGTTTCTGTTACTATGAGTTGAACCCAAAGCTTCATGCATTGCTAGGCAAGTGATGCACCACTGACCTGCACACTCAGCCCCATTTTTTATTTTTTATTGTGACACAGGGTCTCACTAAGTTACACAGACTGCCTCTGCCCTCAGACTTGTGATTGTCCTTCCTCTGCCTCCTCAGTCACTGGGATCATAGTGCACGATGGCACCCGCCATGTTAGCAGTTTTTGAGAAAGCGTAGATATATCTGAGTCAGCCACAGCCCACTTTGCTTATCTTAGCATAAAACCCTTTCCTCTTGCCTTAGACTGTGGGACCCACTTATCTTGATGCAGCCCAAGACATGCTCCAATCTGTAAGTCCCCAATAAATTGTACTTTGTGCAACACTGGGTCTGTCTCTATCTTTGGTCTCTTGGCACTTTCTGTATTTTTCAATGGCTCTCATACACCAAGACCTGTTTTTTCTGAAACAAAACCATCATAACTTGTGATCAGTGTGTGAAGGAAACTCATACAGGCCTGAGACCAAGAAAGTAAACCTACTTTAAATAAAGTAGGTTCAAGCCAGAATCAAAAGGATGAGTCATGTTAAGCATGTGTGTGCTTGTGTGTGTGCATGCACATACATGTACACTACCTATCAACAGCCGCATCCCAATTCTGTGGGTGAGGAGACCACCGCTCTGGGAAGGTAGACTTCCTGCCAAAGTCCATTCACATATTATGAGGTGGGGAGGGGTTGTGCTTTAATCTTAAAATGGATTTATTTCTTTTCTTTTTTTTAATTGACACAAAATTATACATATTTACAGGGTACAGTGTAATAATTTGATAAAAGTATGTTGTTGTTGTTGTTGTTGTTAGGTGCCATGGAGTCAGTATCCGACTCATAGTGACCCTCATAGGGTTTTCAATGGCTGGCTGTTTCGGGATTGCCTTGGGAGTGGATTGCCAGGTCCTTCTCCCATTTTTGCGGTGCTAGGAATCGAACTCGGGACCTCAGAGACTGCAGCACAGCCCCCTACCAACTGAGCTAAAGTATACAATGCATAATTTTCTAATCAAGGTAATTAGCATTTCCATCTCTTAAATATTTATCATTTTTTTGTATTGGGAGCCTTTGAACTCCTGTCTTCTGATTCATTATAAAATATGTTGTTCTGACGTAGCTACTCTACTGTGCCGTAGAACACTAGACTTAATTACATCTACCTAATTGTATTTTGGTATTCCTTATCCAACCCCCCTCTACCCTCCATCTCCTATGCATCCCAGCCCCTAGTAATCACTATTCTATTCTCTAATATTGTGGGGGTGAAGGGGATGCAAGTTCAAATGTGTCAATTTTTTTTATGAAAATAAGATTTTAAGCTGGGCTTGGTGGCTCATGGCTGTAATACCACAATTTGGGAGGCTATGGCAGGAAGATCATGAGTTCAAGACTGTAGGCAGCCTGCACAACTTAGCAACACCTTGTCTCAAAATAAAAAATGAACAAGGGAGTGGAGGAGCAGCACAGTGGTGGAGCACTTTCCTAGCATGTGAGAGACCCTGGATTGAGCCCCCACACTTGAAGTACCACAAAAGAAAAAGATATTTTATTTTAAAATATTTAGTTGACAATTTTATATATTCAAGGTGTACACTGTGATGATATATATATAATATGTGATGATATGTATATAATATATATAATATATATAATATATATGTAATATATATTATATATATTTATATATATACTATATACTATATATATATATCTCCATATGATGAAAATATAGGAAGAACTGACCGAAGAACAAGACAGGATGAACTTGCCTCCCCAAACTCAGCCCTCCTTTGGGCCCCCTCTGTGAGCAGTACTTAGATATTGGCTGAATTTCAAAGCCCATTTCAAGTCCCATACCCAGACAGCTTTTTCTTATTCCCTCTTATTGAGAAAGGATGTGCTGACTATATTTGAATGCTTGGCCCTGGCCATGAAAAGATGAATGAAGCAGTCTATGACTGGTACCTCTAAAATAGGCTCACCTGGATCTCCAAGTCAGCCAGCAGATGTCCAAGGCAGTGGCCCAGATGAGTTCTGACATGTCACATGCCAGCTTTGCACCAGGCGCTGCTCCAGCTCAGGTAGCCCACAGGAGAATAAGATCATTCCACCCACTAGAGCCCAGAGTCCAGTGGAAGAGACAAAGCAGTCAGCCAACAGTTCCAGCCCCTCAGAGGAAGTGCTGTGTGAGAGACAATGGAGGAGGCCGTGGATGCTGAAAAGAAGGTTTCTAACCCTAACAGCCCCCACTTGACTCAAGGGCACCAACAACCCTCACGGGGATCAGTCCTCAAAGCTTCCCAAATGCACAGCCCCTTCCTTCATTCAGTAGGTAAATAACTATAGAGCCTCTTCTATGAGCAGGTGCTCCTGCAGGGGCTGGGGACAGAGTGACAATGATAAGACCCCTGTTCTCCTGGAGCTGACATCCCAGGGGAGGCAGGGGAGACCACAAACAAACAAACACCAAGCAAATAGATAATTTGATAGATGGTAGTAAGTGACTGAAGAACATCAAGCAGAGGGAAGCGAAGCAGTGAGGGAGGGGCAGGAGAGCTACTGTCGAGGGGTGCCAGAAGGCGTGGGAGAGCCGGATGAGGAAGAGGGCTCGAGGCAGGCGCCTGTGAGAAGGCCTGGGGCAGGGGCCAGCCCACCTCATCCAGAAACAGAAGGAAGGCCAGTGTGACCAAAGTGACCAGGGGTGGGTGGGCAGACAGGAGAGGAGGTCAGAGTCACAAGCAGGGCCAGTTTATGAGGGCCTGATGGATTTGGGATTCCTGATAACTAACTAACAAACTTTACTTGATAGATGACCATTAACTAAATGACAATATTGATTTGACCACTTTTTCTACTAATATCCTTTTCTGTTTCAGTATCCAATTCAAGATATCACATTGCATTCAGGCCCATCCTCTTCTCAACAGTCTTTCTATATTTGAGGAAAAGCCCACTTCAGCTAGAACCCACTTCTCTTGCTCATTACCAACAGTCCTGATAGACAGGCAGGAGGTATGGACACAGATGGAGACATCTGTGGATCAGGAGGGATGTTTCCAAAGCCCCTTCAGTCATCCAGGGTAGAGACATGAGATTCCTCAAAGAACTGGTGGGAATCAGTGGACTCAGTGTAATCACATCGATTCCTACCACCTCAGAAAATAAAGGTAACTTTAACATTCCCAGTTGGGAAGAACACATTTTTAGTATTTTGCATCAAATAAATTTAGCTTTCTAAAAAGCTTAATACATTGTCCTAAGTTTTCTCATTTAGTCCAAGAATAGTGAAACTTTATATGGACTTAGACTGGTCCAGCCCACAAAGTCTTATTTAGGGACAATCACCTTGAAAAATTTGCAGATTCATGGAACTATAATCATTCAATCAACAAACATTAACTGAGCAGCTTGGATGTGTCAAGTTCTAGGAAACACACTCATGGGAGATGTGCTTCCTGCCCTTGGTGAGCTTCCAGCCTGTGTGGACATCAGAAGAACTGGGGTTTTAGAAGCATTCTAAAGACTAAGGAAAATCAAATAACTAATTGAAGAGGGATCAGTTTGGCGATATGTTATGGACCTGATCGAGCTGGTGATTAAAGGCAATTTGATGTGTCTGTGTGGCTGAAAGATGAGTGCAACCATTTGAGAGAAGTTGTGCAGGAGATAATATCAGGATGGGCAGGGTGGCCACTCCTCTTCCTGGGAAGAAAAACCTCCTATCAAAGCCAGGGTTTCCTGCACAATTTAATGAGAGGAAACCAAACTTGAAGCTGACTTGCCTAAACAAGCAACTGTCTTCATAACTCCTCTTTATTGCCGTATCTCTGCCCTACTTTTTCCTTATCATTTCAGTTGGTCTAATTGGGGATTCTCTGGTAGGAAATCTTTAGAGCAAAGAATAAAAATTTTGATCCTCATTAAGAAAATTTAAAATTAATAACAAACATGATTGAACTTCTACAATGAGCTCAGTTGGTAGAGTGCTGCCCTGCACTCTCTGACACCCTAAGTTCAATCACTAGCACTGCAAAAATGGGAAAAGGACGTGGAATCCCCCTCCCAAAACAATCCTGAAAATAATCAGCCACTGAAAGCCCTATGAATAGCAGAGAATCACTGACACAGTGATGGCATAGTGGCACAGTGTCAGGGAATGTTTCATTCTGTTGTACATAGGGTCGCTATGAGTCTGACCCAACTGGATGACACCTAATAACAATAACAACAACAAGCATAAGCAGATAAAGATGAATAGATCTTCAGCTGCACCATCAGTGGCGGCAGGGAGGTAAAGAGAAAACAGTGACTAGAGTGAAAGGAAGATGGGGTCACAGGACTGAGATTATGCACTGGGCCACCTGGGAGAGTCAGCCACTGACCAACTGGTGCTTTTTGATTCCTTCTCCTAATGCTGTAGTCCAAAGAGTGGTGGTGGCCTTTAAGTTGTGGCTTGGAGACTTATATTAAGATCATCAGAGATGACTGGTAAGAACGAAAAATCCTGTGTCCCTGTCTCAAACTCCCTGAGTTGAAATTTCAAGGATCTGTATTTTGGATAAACTCTCTAGGTGATGCTGACCTTGGGAACCACTGCTCTCCAGGCTCCTTCCCCAGATGTAGGGGCCTGATAAGAAAGAAGTGTCAGGATCACACAGATGGTCTCAGAGGGGATCCTGCAGGAGGCGGGCTATGGAGGCAGGTGCAGGGGACAATTTCCAACTGGGTCATTCTTATACTTATAGGTAGGTAATAATTATTTTGGTGGCTTTGTTTGGTTGGTTGGTTAGTTTTGAGACAACATCTCTGTCCAGATTGCTGTCCAACTGCTGTCCAGATTGGCCTCAAACTGATGATCCTCCTACCTCAGCCTCCTGAGAAGCAGGAATTTCAGGCATGCATGCACCATCAAGCCCAGCTTTTTGATAGTCTTAAGCTCAATAAGCCTGCTGCCATGCCACTGTGGTGTCAGATCCCATCAGATCTCGGAAGCTAAGCAGGGTCAGGCCTAGTTAGTATTTGGATGGGAGACCACCTGAGAACACCAGGTGCTATAGGCTTGGAAGAAGGAACCGGCAACTCACTCCCAAAAAACAATCAGCCATTGAAAACCTTGTGAATCACAGAGGAGCACTGACAATAGTGTTTCATCTGTTCTACATAGGGTAGCTATGAGTCGGATACCAACTAGATAGTACCTAACAATGACAACAACAAAGTTCAGTAAACTACACTAGCTATTGCTGCTGCTTGGCTTGACTTTTGCCAAAGTTATTTCCACCTTGATTCTGTAGGGTCCTTTGGGCTGAAAATTTCAAAAGCCAGAAATTACTCCCTAATTTTCACATAGAAGTTTCAAGAACAAACTCAAGCATGCTGGTTAAGAAGATAGAATCTGGGCAATAGAGGGTTATATGTCCTCAGGCATCTCCTTGTGCCTCAGTCTCCTCATTTCCAGTGGAGTTACCAGCAGGCTCTATCTCATCAAGTAGTGAATATCTATCCAAAGCACTCAGCATATGCCTGGAACAGAATTAATGCAAGATAAATATTTGCAAAACTGTACAGCTTGTCAAAAATGCTGGGTCTCCCAAGGGGAAGTACTCACAGCACACCCGACTAACGCAAGAGTGACAGGGGAGGGGTGGGAAAAAAGAGAGACACGCTTATTGGTGGGGAATCAGATGCTGCTCTGCAGAGAACTCTGAGCTGTGCATAGCATGTGGGAGGAGGAGGGAGTTCTCAGCCCCTGCTGGCATGAGGTGGGAATCTTGTGTGACAAGAAAGGACCAGGAGAGAAGTGACAAACTCACTGTGCGTGTGCTTGTCATCATGGATGAGCAACCAGGATGAGAAGAATCCTCAAGACAAGGCTGTGTCATTCGAGTAGGAATTAAAAAGGAATATTAAAGCTCACTGTTAGGGGAAACTAATGCTCTGTGAAGCTTTTAGAACAAAGCGTATCGGACTGATATTTTTCTGGGCTGGGAAAGCTTATTTTACTGATGATCAGGGACAGGCTTTGGGGTCTTTTGGTTTTTCTCACTTTATTGTCCTAATGCCCCATTTTCTCCACCAGGCCCCAGAAGGAACCCCAAGGGGAATCTATGAAAAAAACCTCAAAGGAAGTGGGGAAGGGAGGATCTCTTGTCTCAGAGGCCAATCTGCACTTGGAAGGATTTGAAAACACTTGAGAGGCAGATCCATGTAATGTCATCATAAGCCCAACCTTTTACATTCCAAAGGAGGTAGCTCAGAGATTAAAGGGGTATAGAGGTAGCTGTCAAGACTGGGTTTAAACCAGGTTCAAATTAAGGTGACTACTGTATGACCTTGAAGAAATCACTTGATTCCTCCGAACCTCAGTTTCCACGTCTATAAAATGTGATTGAGATTATAGTCAACTTAGTAGAATTATTATAAGAAATACACAAATGTAATAGAAGTGAGTCATCCTGTCATCATCAGCACCCCCCATTGTCACTGTGTTACAATGCCTAAGAGGTTAGGGGAGCAAAAATAGAAACCAACTTAAAATCAAGAAGTTGTCAGACTTCAGATCATAGCAGCATTCAGAAAACATGCAAATCATCTGTTTTGGTCCTAAAAGCAATGAAAGCCATACCTAGATCTACCTTGTAAACTCCCTGATTCTTTTGAAAAAGCACTTATTTCCAGGACAGGAAGCTTCCAGCATCCAACTCTCCTTTTGAGGTGAAGGCCAATCCTGTTGTGTCAATACAGATAAATTGCTCATAGGATTTTCCCATTACTCCCACCCATCTCCAGTGACAATCCCCAATTTTCCTTTTATCCCCAGAGTTGATCCCCAGGCACAAATGGCTCAGAAAGGAAAGCAATTTTTATTGTTCTGTCTCAAATTTTCCTGTGTGAGACCTGGATATTTGAGCTTCCATGCTCCAATCTCCTCAGAGCTGGAGATCACCATAAGGACAAGTAGAAAAGGAGGGAGCACTCTCAAACTCATTCGATGAAGCTACCATCACCTTGATACCTAAACCAGGAAAGGATACATCTAAGATAGGGAATTATAGACCCATTTCCCTTATGATCATAGATGCAAAAATTCTTAACAAAATCCTGGAAAACTGAATTCAGCAACATATTAAAATGATTATTCACAATGACCAACTGGGATTTATTCCACAGATGCAAGGCTGATTCAACATAGGAAAATTGATTAATGTAATTCAACACACCAAGAGGCTTGCAAACAAAAATCACATGATCCTCTCAGTTGACACTGAAAAGGGCTTTGACAAAGTGCAACACCTTTTCATGATAAAAAACCTAGAGAAGATAGGCATAACAGAAAAATACCTTAACATCATAAAGGCCATCTATGACAGACCTACAGCCAATATCACATTAAATGGAGAAAGATTGAAAGCATTTCCTCTAAGATCTGGAACAAGACAAGGATGTCCACTCTCTCCTATCTTATTTAACATTGTGATTGAAGTCCTAGCCAGGGCAATCAAACTAGAGAAAGATATCAAAGGGATACAGATAGGCAAAGAAGAGGTCAAACTATCCTTATTTACAGATGATATGATACTTTACTTAAAGGACCGCAAAATCTCCTGTAGAAAACCTTTAGACCTAATTAACTCCATTAGCAAAGTGGCAGGATACAAAATTAACACTCAAAAATCAGAAGCCTTCCTTTACACCAACTGTGAGCAGGAAGAGAAGGAAATTACAGCTATAATCCCTTTCATGATAGCCCACCAGAAAATTAAATACCTTGGAATAAATCTAACCAAAGAGCCTACAGATCTCTACAAGGAAAATTTCAAAACACAAAAGAAAGAAATCACAGAGGATACTAAAACATGGAAGGACCTCCTCTCCACATGGATTAGGAGAATCAATATTGTAAAAATGGCTATCCTACCAAAAGCAATCCGTAGATTTAGTGCAATCCCCATTAAAATTCTAATGACAGACTTTATAGAAATAGAAAAAATGATCCAAAAACTCATATGAAAACACAAAAGACCACATATAACTAAAACACTCTTAAGCTGTAAAACTAGTGCAGGTGGGATCACAATCCCTGACTTTAATCTATACTACAGGGCAGTAGTAGCAAAAATAGCTTGGTACTGGCACAAAAATAGGCCTGAAGACCAGTGGAACAGAACAGAGGACCCAGAGATACATCAACGCATCTATAGCCACCTGATTTTCAGCAAAGGAGCAAAGCAGGTAAATTGGAGAAAGGATAGCCTTTTCAATAAATGATGCTGGGAAACTTGAATATTCACTTGCAGAAAAATGAAAATAGACCCACACCTCTCAATATGCATGAGAGTTAACTCGAAATGGATGAAAGACCTCAACATAAAACCAGAAACTTTAAAATTACTAGAAGAAAAGATAGACAATATGCTTCCACATATAGGCATAGGAAAGCACTTCCTTAATAGGACTCCAATTGCTCAAGAAATCAAAACAAGAATAGATAAATGGGATTACATGAAATTAAGAAGCTTCTGTACAGCAAAGGAAATAATCAATAGAGTCAAGGAAGTCCCCACTGAATGGGAAAAAATCTTTGCCTCCTATACATCAGACAGAGGACTAATTTCCAGAATTTAAAAAGGACTCAAGAAAGCAATTCCCAAGAAAACAAATAACTCAATACACAAGTGGGCAAAGGAACTGAGTAGACAATTCTCAAATGAAGAAACTCATAAAGCCATGAAACACAGAAAAAAATGCTAAATATCCCTAGCCATTAGGGAAATAAAAATCAAAACAACTCTGAGATCCCACTGTACTCCAATAAGAAAGGCCAAGATCTATAAAACAAATAACAACAAATGCTGGTGAGGCTGTGGAGAAAAGGAATACCTTTTATACTGCTGGTGGAGTTGTAAATTGGTTCAACCACTTTGGAAATCAATATAGAGGTATCTCAGAAAATTAAAAATAAATCTACCATATGACCCAGTTATACTATTATTGGGAATATACCCCAAGGAGATGAGTCATCATACCACAGAGACATCTGCATCTCCATGTTCAATGTAGTTCTTTTCACAATAGCAAGGATATAGAATAAACCAAAGTGCCCATAAAAAGAAGAATGGATAAAAAAATTATGGTACATATACATAATGGAATACTATTCAGAAATTTAAAAAATGAAATAATGTCATTTGGAGCAAAATGGATGGAATTGGAGAAAATTATCTTAAGTGAACAAGCACAAGCCCAAAAATAGAAATACCACATGTTCTCACTCATGTGTGGGAGCTAAATCAAACTTAAAAGAAGGAACAAATCCTATACATAAATTGGAACATAATAAAAAAACTCATGTATATTTAGCATAGAAGGGACAATTTAAGGAGTGGAAAGAAGGAGGGAGGGATCTAGCAAAAGGAAGCAATGATGGGAGAAGACAGGAGGGGGAGGAGGGCCAACGAGGAGGGACATAGGGGGGAGAGGTCAACCTCAAAGTAAACAGCTCAACTTTATTGGTACAGGAAGTAATAATAATAATGCCAATAATACCAAAGAGTGGCAATAATGTAAATGGACTAGATCACTCATGTAATAGTGCTGAGAATATAAAAAGATAGATCACTACAGAAAAAAGTTTGGACTTAAATCAAAATTGGGATGCATATATAGAGATAAATATCCCCACAAAAAGACATATAAGTAGAAAGGATATCATTGGGGGGCCTGGGGAAGGAGGGTCATGAGAGGGTAAGGAGGAAGTTATGTGAGCAATGTACAATGAAATGCATATATGGAAATGTCACAATGAAATACATGTCAGAATGAAGCCCATTAAATTATACATTAAAATTTTCCAATAAAAAAAGAGTATGCAGAATATAGACAAGGACATGATCCCCCAAATGAAAACACATCCTCCCACAGACTAATTCCATAAACATCAACATTGTATCCATGGGTGTCAGGTCCTGGGCTTGGGGCTGGACAACAAAGAGAAGAGAACACCATCCTTGATCTAGAAGTTCATAGCCTGCAAAGCAGCAAAAAAAATGATCATAGCAGTATGAAGAAAAGAGAGGTTTCCTCAGGATTGGCCCAGTGACACCTTCTGATGAGACTATTGGGCTCATGTCCTGTGGACTAGTCTTAAATGTAGGTTGTGAACATCCAGGATATCCCAAAATACCTGCCCATCACTCACTTTTCACCATACCTGAACTCCCTCCATATTCTTCATTATTTCAGGAACAGGGACATTCTGAGCTGCAAGCCAGACCTCTCACTATCAGTCATGCCAAAACACCTTCCTTTATTTCCTTTAACAGAACTTTATAGTTTACCAAAAAAAATGTGTGTTTAATATCTGATGATAGGTAGGACAAGCAGGTTTGTTCCCATCTTACAGACAAGGGAGCTAAATTATTGGATAGTGACCTTACAGACAAGGGAGCTAAATTATTGGACAGCTCAAAAGTAAAAGAGTTGGGATGTGAACCAGTGTCTTCTGACTCTGATATTTGTTGTTGTTGTTGTTGTTGTTGTTGTTGTTGTTGTTGTTGTTGTTGTTAGGTGCTGTCAAGTCATGTCTGACTCATAGTGACTCTCACAGGGTTTTCAGTAACTGATCATTTGGGGGATTGTTTCAGGAGTGGACTGCCACATCCTTCTCCCAGACTCTGATATGCTAGCTAGCTAGGTGCCGTCAAGTTGAGTCCTACTCATAGCGACCCTCATAGGGTTTTCAGTGGCTGATTGTTTTTTGGGATTGCCTTGGGAGTCAGTTGCCACATCCTTCTCCCATTTTGCGGTGGTGGGAATCAAACTCAGGACCTCTGAGACTGCAGAGCAACGCTCTACCAACTGAGCTAAATCCCAGCCCTACATTCTGATATAGCACTCAGCAAATTCAGTCAAGGATCATCACTATTTCCTGACACCTACAGCATACTCGACCTTCTCAAAAGTAAATACTATGTGGCTCTGATGGTAAAAGTAGATTTGGCCTAGAGTTAACACCCTACCCCGATTCTTCAAATAGCTCTGTGCAAGGAGGTCTGAGAGTCCTCACATCCTTGGATACTCACAGCAGAGATTGCCTCTACCCTGAGGGAACACGGGAAGGTCAAGGTATCAGGGGACTGCTGGTGACATTTTGTCATTGCCAAGTGCTTCCTATGTGTCCAGCACTGTGGAACCAGCATCAGCTACATCAGCTGAAGGTCCTTACACCTTGCCTGCCTCAACCTATATAATTTCAGTCCCTTGCACCCTTATTACTTAGGGATTTCCATCTACTCAGAGGAGGAGCATAAGGCAAAAGTGTCCTTGTGCTTTTCATCAATATTTACTGCCCACACACACGTCCCCATGGGAACAACCTTGTCATCTCCATGGATGCTGTGGCCTCCATTACCACACAGCTATTCTGCCTGGGGCCTTCCCCTCCAGGTCCCAGCCACACAGTTTCCATTTCCCTTCTGTCCTCACTGCATTGCTGGCTCACCCCATATGCAAGCCCTTTCACCAACTCTGACTTGCATCTGTTTCCTTGGGTTCTAAGCTACCAAGCCTCCCACATCACCTGGGAGTTGTTTTTGTCTCTAATCCTTCCTTCCCAGGGACAAAGAATCTATTCGAGGTAGGCAGAGGCAGACTCCTCATAGAGATTACACTGTCCATGTCTCCCCGTGCCTTTCTCCAGGCCGTAGGCAATAGGCTCCTCCCTTCTCTTTCAGGTCACACCCATATAAACAAATCAGGCAGAGCAGAGAATCTGGGCCCCACAGACCAATGGAACATTTCTGGATAATCCTGGAAGCATGACAGCTGAGGCAGGCATACAGGAATGGATCCCAATAATGAGCTCTTAAAAATCCCCCATGGCAAAAAGAATTGTCATTTATTGAGTCCTTACAGGCATACCTAACGAACACTCACATGAACCTTTGAAATAAGTAATACTGCTGACCTCAATTTAGACAAGAAAACAGTGGTCACTTGCTGACGGCCTATTCTCCAAGTCAAGAAATGAGGAGATGGGTTCATCTACTTGACCCTAGAACCTAGACCCTTAATTCTTATCACAATACCAAGCACCACCCTTGCCCAAGCGGCTGTGCTTAAAAAGTGTGCACATCCAGGGAGCATTTCTTGCTATTCAATTGCTCTGCAAAACAGTGACAAAAGAGGGTTTAAGTAATGGGTGGAAGGGAAGGTGGGTGGGAAGGAGGAGAAGCTGATAATTTTGGATCTGTAATTCAGACTGCTCATTAAGTGGCAGAGGTGTCACTATGCCCCTATCTTTGCCATCTGTCTTCTAAAAAGAAGAGTCAGGGCCTATGATTTCCTCAGTGGGAAGGTCCATCTTTTGCACACTCACAAACCCTGGGGATGGTGACTTTTCTCAAGTCACTAAAGAAGACTCCGCCCTATGAAAGATCCTGCCATTTGCCCCAATCTCCCCAAAGAATGCCCTCAACATTTAAAACAGGGTCTTGTAAGGTGAGATAATGTTCCATAAATACGTTTTTTATTCCAGGCACACCTCAAGGGGGCAAGGGTGATAGAACTACATTGGTCTCTGTTCCCCAGTTGCCTCATTCCTGCATCTAGGTCACTCAGATGTCCTTGGCAGTAATGCCTTGTGAGTTGTAACTGCCAGAACACTAAATTGTTCCTCTTCAGTGTCTATACTAGTTATACATAAATTAGAAATCAAGCAATTACAGACATAGATAAAATAAAGACTCTTAAACCAGAATTATAGCCAGGTGGTAACCTCTATCATATTATGTAGGCTCCAAAATATGAAGGATTATAGTAGCTCACAACTACCTGGTGTCCTCCGGGTGCCAAGCATTGTTAAAATGTGATCCTGGACCACCACATCACTGTCACCTGGAACTTGGTTGGCCATGCATGTTCTCAAGCCCCACCTAGATTTGCTGAGTCAGAAATTCTGGGGTTAGCCCAGCAATCTGCATCTTAACAAGCTCTTCAATTGACTCTGGTGCCTTCTAAAGTTTGAGAACTCTTGCCTTGCTTTAAGATGGGAGGAAGTAAAAAGATACAGGAACTATTAGGTATAACTGTTTCCATTTTATAAAGAAGAAATCCAACTCATAAAAATACTGTGTGAGTTGTCCAACATGAGCAGGGACATCAGGATAGGAATGCAGTCCATTCTGCTACCTAAGGTCTTGCTTTCCCAAATATATATTCTCTTCTGGTGAAAACACAGCATAACAGAGAGCCAGGGAGACACAGCAATTCCTATGGAAACCAGAAACGGTAGCTTCAGTTCAGAGTCAGGGAAAAAACATGTAGGGCACATCAGTTTTGTTCCAGTCACCATGTGCTACCGTCTGAAGGATCATGCCCCCTCAAAATTCTTATGGTGCAATTCCAACCCCCAAGAAAATCCTGTGAGGAGGTGGCATCTTTAGGAGGTGATTAAGTCATAGGTGCAGAGTCTTCATGAAAGGGATTAGTGCTTTTACAAAACAGACCCCAGAGAGACCCCCTTGCTCATCCTTTCCCCAGTGAGGACACAGCAAAAGTGCACTCACCATAAATGAGACAGCAGGTGCTCACCAGATACTGAATCTGCCAGTGCCTTGATCTTGGACTTCACAGCCTCCGAACAGTGAGCAATAATTTTTTGTCCCTTATAAGCCAACCTATTTTGGAGATTTGTTATTGTAGCCCTGAAAGACTAAGACATTATGCATAAATATCTCATCTCATTTAAGTCTCACAATTGACTATGCCAGGTAGGCATTCTGAGACAAATCAGGTAGGGTGAACAACTTTCCCAAGCTCTCACAGCTCAATAAGTTACAGAGTGGAATCTGAGTGGAATCACCTGTCAACAAAATCCTCACCACCTCCCTGGGGCACATTACACATAGCAAAAAGGTCAGGAAACCAAGAGTGAATTCATATGTAGCAGCAGATGAGATCACCCTGCTCCAGAGCTAAAAATCTACCTCTACAGCAACTGTGGGATTTTGACAGCTCACCAGTCACCCCCATTTGCTCCTTTCTCCCCCACCTTCCCTGATCAAAAACCACCAACTTTTCCCTTTCTCCTCCTGAAACAGCAGGAAGTCAAGTTCTTACCAAATTGAACATGTTGATTCTCTTCCTATTAACTGGGTATTCACCTTCCTTTCTGGGTAAGCTAGGCCCTCAGTGGGTAATGATGCCAGGAATGAGATGAATTGCCAGTTGGAATCATAGCAATATTCAGTGAAGATTATCTTAATGTTATGAATGCCTTCAGCCAGCTCCCCACACAGAACACATACACACCCTCAAAACTGGCTTGCAATTTACTAGCACCTTCTAAATCAAAGGCTAGAATAACTTGCAGGCTCTGTGTGACATGCGATGAAACATCTCTAAAGTCAAACAGCACAAAAAGGTACAAAACTTAGATAATATTTTTATATTAACTATACCTTCCAAGCCATCATTTGGAGATTTTATATTTTTTAATATTTTGCTATTTCTTTTCACTTAAGGACACAGTATTTGCACATACTTTGCAAGCACTCTACCACAGAGCTGCACCCCAGCCCCTTTTCTGATTTCTATCTTGGGACAAGGTCTCACTAAGTTATACAGGCTGCTTCTGGCCTCAAACTTGCAATCCTCCTGCCTCTGCCTCCTAAGTCACTGGGATTATAGTCATGAGCCACTACCCTCAACATATTTTTACTTCTTGATTTATAGATTCAAGGCAGCATAAGGTGGAAACTACAGGTGAAAATATTCATTGACATAAATAATATAAGCATCCCCCAAATCTAAAGTTCCCCATGTGTCTGTTAGCTTGTCATGCTGTGGGAGTTTGGGTGCTGCTGTGGTGCTGAAAACTATGCCACCGGTATTTCAGATACCAGCAGAGCCCCTCCTGGTAGACAGGTTTCAGCTGAGCCTCCAGACTAAGACACACTAAGGAGAAGGACCCAGCAGGCCACTCCTGAAACAACTAGCCATTGAAAGCTCTATGACTAGCAGAGATGTGCTGTCAAATATCCTGCTGGAAAATGAGCCCCCCAGGCTGGAAGACATTCAAGAAACGACTGGAGAAGAGTTGCCTCCTCAAAGTAGAGTTGACCTTAATGATGAGAATGGAGTAAAGCCCCTGGGACCTCCTTTTGCTGATATGGCATGACTCAAAATGAGAAGAAACATAGTGTCTGCAACAATGGGCTCAACATAAAAGGATCGTGTGCATGAAACACTGTTGGGTAGTGTCTCATTCTGTTGTACCTCAAGTCACTATCAGTCGGACCTGACTCAATGGTACCTAACAACAAAATCGAAAGGCAATCTCTGGTACTTCCCAGCTCTCATTTGGTTGCTTTTAGAATGGAGCCCAAGTGTCCCAGCATACTTTGCCAAGTACTTTGTGATCACACAGCTGCCCGCACTTCAGGCCCAATGCCCAACACTCCTATTGTATACCTTACCCAGTTTAGGCAGTGTCCAGGCAGTTCCAGAAGGCCCCAGGTCCTCTCACATTTCCTGCCATTGTAACAGTTGAGCTCTCGGCCTAGAATCTTCCCTCCATCTCTTTACCTAGCTAACTTCTACTCATCCCTCAAAGCTCAGCCCAAGTGCCACTTCTTCACAGAAGTCCTCCCTAATGTCTAGGGGGCACTTCCAAGGCACTATGTGCTGACTCTCACACTGGTCACAATAGTCTATTTACTTCTGTGTCACCTCCAAAGCTAAGAGCTCCATGAAAATATTGCATGGTCATTAAGGCCCAGCACAGGGCCAAGCACATAGCAAACATTCACAACGTTGTTATTGAATGAGTGAAAGAATGAATGATGATCATTCGTGTGTGTGTGTGTGTGTGTGTGTGTGTGTGTGTGTGTGTGCGCGTGTGTGTGTGTTACTGGAGATTGAACTCAGGGCATTGCAGACACTAGGCAAGTGCTCTACCATTTAGCTAATATCCTCAGGCTTTTTCACTTTGAGACAGTCGCTCTAAGTTATCCAGGCTGCCCTCAAACTTGCAATCTTCCTGCCTGTGACTTCAAAGTAGTTGGGACTACAGGCATGCACTAGAACACCTGGCTGGTATTCATTTTTTTCTACCTGCTCCAGGTACATCATGGAAATGAAAGATTTGATTGTTCATTCCCAATATGCTTTAAAAGCTGCTTCCAGCCCCAGGGACTCATATGGTCCAACATGGCCAGAAGTATCTCAAAGTTAAAGAAACCCTAGTCCAAAACACTATCAAGATGAGCCCGTTTTCATCGTCTAGGTGAGCCCAGTAGTGTTTACTAAACTCAAGATTCTTGAGATTGGCAATAAAACCAAAACTAGGCCAAACTTCTGGAGTTAGTTGCAGCCTGGAATGTTCCGGAAACCCAGTGCAGTTCTGAGCTTCCTAAGATAAGGCCAGTCTAGGTAGGTTCTATGTATGGTTGGGAGGCTAATTATAAAAGTAGTGTACATGTTGCAGAAAACTCAAAGTGATGTATAAAGTAGGCAGTGGTGGACCTACCATGATACTGGCCTAATACATGGTTCTCTTTTAGAGACTGATATTCAATAAGCCTACAAGAAAACGCCATTCACAGATGACCGCATACAATATATTATTTTAAATATTTCTATGAGTTGCTATGAAATAAAATTCAAAAGGCTTCATATAAGTAAGATACTTTCAAAGGGCTCCCAGCTTTAGAGGTGACAAAGAAGTAAGTGGACTGTCACAAATGAGCATGAAAAACTCCATGATTTCCAGCTGTTCTCAGAAAATCTAAACATCTGCCACCTCTTTAGCAATGATAACTGAAGTTGACAGGTGCTAATTGCATAACATGAGGCATGCTCTCAGGGGTGTCACAGACCCTCGTGGCCCACTTGCCAAGCCAGTCCAACCCCCAAATGCACTAGTGTTTGCAGTCACTGATTTATAACCTTACAAAACCTTTCTATGATATTCTGGGTGTTGTAAATTCTGCCTACAATCTCCTCTTTTCCATTATATCCATGTCAATTAACACAACTCCACTCATGTATTCCTCTGTATGGCTACATTATGGTACAAATAACCAGTCCTTTCCTAATGGATATTTAGGTTAGCTTTGTTTATTTGCAATTATAAACGTCACAGTGATTATCTTTGTGAGTATTGTTATTGGATGAATTTCTAGATGGAGAACTACTGAACAAAAGGGAATGCACATTTAAAGTTTTAACAGACAATGCCAAAATGCTGAAGTTGGATTAGAATTCAAGCCACACACTTTTAAAAACTGGTGTACCATTTATATTCGTGCTGAGAATTATTTGACTGCCATACATTGGGGTTTTATTGTTGTTTCTTCCTCCTGATGATAGTCCTCTATCCTGTCTTGCATTTGTTTTCTCTCCTGAAGGCAAATCCTTGTTGCTTATTACTGATGTGTTTAATGTCATTCTTGAACTTAAGGATACTCTTTGAAACCAGCGCCTACCTGCTGAGTGGCAGCTACCCCACACTCCCAATTTTGGGTTCTATTTTTACCTATATCTTGATTTGACCTTTATTTTGTGACTAATGATATTAAATGGTGAAGATTTCAATTTAACCACTGGTGAAGTGATACCAGCAGTTGTCAAATGCCACTTTCTTTTTCTTTATCTTTTTCTCTCTTTCCTTCTTCTTTCTTTGTTTCTTCTTTCTTTCTCTTTCTTTTTTTATTTCATGGTGCTGGGGATCACAGCCAGGGCCTTGAGCATGCTAGATAAGCACTGAGTTCTATCCCCAACCCAAAGCATCACCTTTCTATTGCTGTTTGAGGGCCAATTTCCAATCATGTTTGAATTCCCAGGGAAGATCTCTGAGAATTTTGACCAATTGTCTTCTTTTCTGCTCTTTGCTTTCCACTGCAATTCAGCTGGACTCACAGACACTTCAAGGATCATTTTCATCTTCTCAAGGGCTGGAGTTGCAGCTCTTCATTGACATGGCACTGTGTTGTGCAGAGTCAGAAGCCTGACAAAAGCAATCCGTTCTGATTGCATATCTGATATTTGTATAATCTCAGTCAAGAAGATTCTGTTTCTGTGTGATGCAGATGAAATGGCTGCCCCAGTTTTTTAAGCAAAAAAAAAAAAATTGCCATTGGGATTATAATAACCTACTCATCTGTTGTCTGTAGCCATAGCACCTTGGCATCCTATCTTGCCTGATCTCGGAAGTTAAGCAGGTTAGTCCTTAGATGGGAGACTGTCTGGGAATACCAGGTGCTGCAGGCTAGGGAGAAGGACCTGACAATCTGCCATTGAAAACTCTACAAATAGCAGAGAAGCACTGATAATAATGCCAGGCATGGCACAATGTCAGGGAGTGTTTCATTCTGTTGTACAAAGGGTTGCTATGAGTCAGACCTGACTCGATGGCACCTAACAACAACAACTCATCTGTTATTTTAAAAGTTTATTATTTCTTTCCTGAAGAAAAACACATGATGAGTCTCAACAGCAACAAAAGCTTCTATAAAAATCAAATGTATTCATTTAGAGGTAAGGAACTTTGATTTTCATTATTGGTTTAAAAAGGAAAAGAGAAAAAGAGAATTTTTTACTGCAAAGCTCCCTGTTTTCATGTCCTAAGGGGGAAGGCCTATGGACCACTGTGGTTATTAATACCATTGTTTCTGTTTCATCTTTAAGTTTGTCCTTTTGGGGATTTGGTGGGGTAGTGGACACTGGCAGACTGTAGCAATGTGCTATATTTTTACACTGAAAATGTTAGTGACATATTTGATTTGCACATAACTCTGTAAATAGGTGATAGTAGACCATAGCTGACATTCACAAGATGCTTTTGTACCTTAGAATTTCTGCACCAAATAAAATGTTCTGTTTCAAAAAAGAAAGAATTCAAGACATGGTTAGCCTCAAGCAAGGGCAAGGAATGGTTGAGGTTGGGAGAGATGAGCTGCCCACCACCTCAGCCCTCTGCCTCAGCAACCATATGCCCACACACCTAGTCCACCCACAGCTTACTGCACACAAGGCAGACCAAAGACTGGAGAACTCAACCTAACAGGAAAAATATATTTTAGAATTCAAGTTGAAAAGTTTATTCATAGTAAAAACTGGGCATGAAAACAAAGTGAGATTATTCTGGTTATCTCCACAGCAGTCTCTATTTTTTATTTAAAAAACAAAGGAATTTTCATCCAAATGTATTAGTCTTTATTGAGTTTGTTGAGATTTCTGATTATTTTTATATGAAAAAGAAACTCTCCCTATATTCTGTCCTTGTTTCAGGTTTATGTCCCTTTCTGCTTTTTGTAAGTTAACTTGATGTTACTGTGAGAATGTTGCTTATATTTCTAAGGTTTGAATTCAACTGAATGGAACTAAAATAAAATTCTGAGATAAAATTATAATAAGATATTGATTAAAATAGCCTCCTGTTTAATATCACAAACGCGGTCATTGGTATGATATGAAAGTTAAGAGCACAGATTACCTGGTTCTAAATCCAGGGTCCCCTACATACTAACCGGGGTGAAAGGTAACCTTTCTGTTTCCTCATCTAGGAGATGGAAGTAATAACAGGCTTGTGGTTCTTAGTCCATAATCTGGCACAAAATAATGTTAATTGTTATTGTTTATTCTAGCATAATAGACAACCCCGCCCCTCTTAAAGTTCTACAAGGTGCTACAGTGCCCAAGACCATGAGAGCCTCCAGGCAGCTACTCTGTGGCTGACGGTCATGCAAAGGCCAAATCAGAATGAATAACTGCTTTGGGGAAAGAAGCCATGAGATGGATTCAGTTTCAAACTGTACTTTAGATGCAACATGATAAATAATAAGAGGCCTGGCAAGGGGATAATGGCTAACCTTTACTAAGTGCTTCCTCTGTGACACACTCATTGAAGCATTTTATAAGCATCTTCTTCATGTTTGCTCACAACAATCCTACACAACAAGTGTTATTACCATCCCATTTTTTCTCAGATGAGAAAACCAAGTACAGAGTGCTTCAGTAACTTGTGCTAAGTCACACTCTTATGTAATAAGATAGCATATGCCATCTAAATCCAGAGCTTATGCTCTTAACCACTACAATAAGTTAGAAATGATGTCAGAAAGATAAAAAGACAGAAAGAGAAATACAGATAGGGTCAATATGTTTTGAGCAACTTTCTATACAGCAGAATTGTTCCAAGTGCTGCCAACACTAATTAGGAAATTTATCACTTATGACAAGCCTGAGAAGTGCCTATAACTGATGCATTTTTAGGGATGGGACTTAGAAATACTGAACACACAGGGTCACAGAGCTGATAGTGGTACTACTGAGTGTCCAAAGCATGTCTCCAGATTCCAAGTCCCAATTCTTCTCCTTAGGAAGTTAGTGAGATTTCCAAACACATATGAGTCAACCTCATCACTCAGCAAATATTTATTAAGCACGTACTTGTACCACAGACATGGTTCCTGCACCACGTGGCTAAGATTATATGGGAGAGAGGCACTTTATAAGCATAAGTAAGAAAATAGCACATAATATCATATAATTAATATATAATTAGCACCATCACAGGGCCTCTCAAAGAAAAGTCTAATTGATTTGATCAGTGTCACTTATAGTCAGTTATAGAAAAATTATTCTAATTATTCAAAAAGAAAAAAGAAAACATTTGTTTCTCCTGTCTTTCACACTGTCCTAAAAGACCTGCCTCTGAAGGAAGACATCTAGGACTAATCAAAGCATTTGGGGAATTACTCAGTTTTGCAATTTTCCCACCTGTGTGATCAAAAGTACAAGATTGTGGTTACCCAATAGACGAGGCAAATTGTCAGCTTTTGCACAGACTTGCTCTGAGTTTAATGAGAATTAAGTTTGCGTCCTGCTCATGGTTTTGAATCAAAACATTTACTGATTTCGTCAGAAAGAAAATTGTAAAGGAAGAGAAGGAAGACCGGTTAGGAGTGAAATGACTGATCCCAGCCCTTTTCTTTTGTGAGGCACAGTATCTGCTATGGATTAACATCAACTTACAGCAGTTTCAAACCTTTGAATTTTATCACTTGTAATAGCTATTTGGATTATAGGATTTAACTCCCCTAGTTACAAATGTTTTAGTTAATCTATAATGATTTAAGCTATTTTCATTATCTTTTTAAAAAATACACTAGTAATATATGTTGATTATAGAAAAATTACAAATACACATAAGCAAAATTAAAAATATATAAAAATAAACTTATAAGCCCGGTGCCCAGAAACAAACATTGCTGACATTTTGGCATATATTCCTCCAGTCCTAATATTATACACCTGTGCATAATTTTAAAAATAACTTGGACTCATATAACTTGCAAGTTTTTATACACTTAATTGTGAATGCCCCAAAGTCCTTCATATCATTAAATATACATCGCTCTATTTTTTTTTTTCAGTACTTGAGATCACAGGGTCTTTCACATGCTAGGCAAGTACTCTATAACTGTACTACATCCCCACCTCCTCCCTGTAATAGTTGTATAGCATCCTCATATTACATATATTTATCCACTGTCCTTATTGTTATATATTAAGGCTATTTTTAAATTTTGCTATTTATTAATGTACAACTTAATAGGTTTTATTATATTTCCATGCATGCATATCATGGTACAATGCTCATATTCACCTCCCCCATTACCTTCTCATGACCCCTCTCCCATCCTGTGATCCCCTTCCTCCCTATCAAGGCCCCCCTTCTGCCTGCATGTCTATGTAAATCCAGATCTTGCCTTTGAGAGCAAAACATGTGATATTTCTCTTCTCAGCAATCCTCAACTCAGCAATCCTCATAGGGTTTTCTTTCTTTCTTTTTCTCTCTCTCTCTCTCTTTTTTTTTTTTTTTTTTTTTTTGTGTGTGTGTGTGTGTGGTACTGGGGTTTGAACTCAGGGCCTCACACTCACATTCTTTGCTAGTGCTGTACCACTGAACTGTACCCTCAGCCCATTTTTTTACTTTTTGAGACAGGGTCTTGCTAAATTACGCAGACTGCCTCTGGTCTTGAACTTGCGATCCTCCTGCGTCTGCCCTCCCACCTCACTGGGGTTACAAGTGCGCACCACTGCACCCGGCTTCTTCATAGGGTTTTCAATGGGTGATTGTTTCAGGAGTGAGTTGCCACATCCTTCTCCCATTTTGAAGTGCTGGGGATAGAACTCAGGGCCTCAGAGAGTGCACAGCAGCACTCTACCAACTGAGCTAAACCCCAGCCCACATATATTAAGATATCAGATATATATTGAAATCCAGCATCCACATATGAGGTGGAAAAAATGCAATGTCTGACTTTCTGTGTCTGGCTTATTTCACTTAAAATTATTACCTCTAGTTCTAACCATTTTCCAGAAAATTTCATAATACTATCCTTCTTTATAACTGAATTAAACTCCATGATATATATATATATATAGATAGATAGATAGATAGATAGATATAGATATATATATACATATACACACACACACATATATATACACACACATATATATAGACACACATATATATATATACACACATATATATATATATTGTTGTTGTTAGGTGCTGTTGAGTCAGTATCCAACTCATAGCAACCCTCATAGGGTTTTCAATGGCTGACTGTTTCGGGATTGCCTTGGGAGTGGATTGCCAGGCCCTTCTCCAATTTTTGCAGTGCTGGGAATTGAACTCGGGTCCTCAGAGACTGCAGTGCAGTACTCTACCAACTGAGCTAAATCCCAGCCCATATATATATATACATACATATATATATATATATACATATATATATATGTATATATATACATATATACGTATATATATATACATATATATATGTGTGTGTGTGTGTGTATATATATATATACACACACACACATATATATACATGTATACATATATATATATATACATATATATGTATATATATATCACATTTTCCTTATCCATTCATCTGTTGATAGACACCTAGGTTGACTCTATATCCTGGCTCTTGTGAACTGTTATTATTAGGTGCCATCAAATTGGATTCAACACATAGTTTCCCTCATAGAGTTTTCAATGGCTGATCATTTTGGGATTGTTTCAGGAGTTGGCTGCTGTGTCCTCCTCCCATTTTTGCAGTGCTGGAGATCAAAACCAGGGCCTCAGAGAATGTAGAGCAGCACTCTACCAGCCGAGCTAAACCCAGCACCACAATAAACATGGCTGAGCAGGTACCTCTATGGTAAGTTGACGTATTTTTTCAGACATATACCCAGGAGTAGTATATCTGGTTCATATGGTAGTTCTATTTTTAGTTTTTTAGGAACCTCCATACTGCTTTCCATAGTGGCTGCACCAACCTATATTCCCACCAACAGTGTAGTAAGGTTCCTTTCTCCTCACATCCTTGCCAGACTTGGTTGTTTTATTGACTCTAGCCATTCTGACTGGAGTAAGATGGTATCTCAATGTAGTTTTGATTTGCATTTCCCTGATGCTTAAGGATATTTAACATTTTTATATGTTTATTGGCCATTTGTGTTTCTTCTTTTGAGATATCTCTGTTCAGTTCATTTGCTCATTTTTTGATTGGATACTTTGTTTCTTCAATGTTTAGGGGTTTTTTTAGTTCTTTATATATTGTAGATACTAATCCCTTGTCTGATGTATAGCTAATGTATAGCTCCCATAATGTAGGCTGTCTCTTCTTTTCCTTTGCTGTGCAAAAGATTTTTTAATTTCATGCAATCCCACTTGTCAATTCTTGCTATTGTTTTCTACACTATTGGAGTCCTTTTCAGACAGTCTTTGCCTATGCCAACGTCTTGAAACATTTCCCGTATGTTTTCCTCTTGCAGTTTCAAACTTTCAGGTCTTACATTAAGATCTTTGATCCATTTTGTACTGATTTTTGTACAGGGTGAGATGAGAGAGAGGGATCTGGTTTCAGTCCTCTACGTGAGGATATCCAGTCCTCTCCACACCATTTATTGAAGAGACTATCTTTTCTTCAACTTGCATTTTTATTACCTTTTTGTAACATCAGGTGGCTATAGCTGCATGGGTTTATTTATGGATCTTCTATCCTATTTCATTGGTCTGCATGTCTGTTTTTGTGCCCGTGCCATGTTATTTTTGTTACTACGGTTTTGTAGTATACTTTGAAATCAGATATTGTGATATCCCTGCATGCTCTTTCTACTCAGGATTGCTTTGGTAATTCAGGGTCTTTTGTGCTTCCACATGAATTTTAGGATTGTTTCTTCTATTTCTGTGAAGAATTTCATTGGAATTTTGATGGGAATTCCACTGAACTTGTAGACTGCTTTAGGTAACATAGCCATTTTCACAATATTAATTCTAACCCACGATCACGGGAGATCTTTCCATTTGAGTAAAACTTTTACTATTATATGTAATAGTATGAGGGATATGTTTGGGTACACATCTGTCATATTAGCATAAATTTCTAGAAGTGGTATTTTAGTGAATCAAAGGGACATTTATGTGGCTTAGCTATATCCTGAACTTTTTAACTTTTTTTTACTTTGAAATAATTATAGACTCATAAGATGCAGCAAAAATGGTGCAGAGAAGCACACCTTGTACCCTTTCCTCAGCTTCCCCATGATAGCATCTTATTTAACTACAATAAATATAAAAATAAGAAAACTGACATTGGCACAATACAATTTACTAGACTACAGAATTTACTTGGATTTACCAGCTAAGTAATTTTCTAACATTAAAAAAATGGTAAGATGCATTCTTTCTTCTCACAAGCTGTCCTTACAACTGCCTTTTAATCTTCCATTGAACAAAGAATAAAGATGCTTAGTAGAATCTTCTACTGAAAATATAGAGGAGGAAATGAAAGGAAGAATTTCTCATCAAATGCCAAAGTGGGCAAATCATCATTTATGATACCGAAAATGGGTAAGTTTCCATCCTTCAGTTACCCCACTTTCTTTATAAAACTCTAGAGTACCCCAAAACCTGGGGGTACCCTAACACAAAATAAATCATTCTGAATCTCATGGAGAGAAAGTCATCTCTTCTTTCTCCTTCCTTTCTCTTATGGTACTAAGAACTCTCAGTTTACGGCTAGTCTTTAATGCTTCTTTAACATTTGTTAATTCTCTCTTTTTAACACAAATTGCTCAGGTCTCAAGTTTATCACTAGGTAGACAATAGCATTTAACTGGAATTTAAAGATGTTTCATTGCTTTAATTAGATGTGCATTTACTTTCATCTTCAAATTGCAGCAAGTGAAACTGTTTTCCCATTTACAGAAATAGTTTTTGTTTCTTTTTCAAAATAAATGATTTTAAAGAGTAATTTAATAGTTTTTAAAAGTATGTGACTGTGGCAAAGGGCATAAAGATTGGATGCAAATGACGAGCTTAGGAATATGTATGTCCTATTAGCGCATTTGGGTTCATGACGAACTGACCAACCACCTGTACTAGCATGCTCTTCCTCAGGTTTAGTTTCGGGTAGAATGAGAACTCTCTGGCTCATGGTTCTTTTATGAGATCTATTTACCAAAATGACCAAAAGAATCCTACATTTATTAAGCACTTATTGTATGTGTCATTTCAATTGACACTGTTGAGCAATCCAGTGAGGTAGGTCTGATTAGTGTGATTCTTATGTGAGGAATCCAAGAAAGAAAGTAATTTGCCCAAGTGATCTTCCTCATAACTGGCAGAGCTGGGATTCAAACCAGGTCTTTTGGACTCCAAAGCCATGTTCTTTGCTGCTGATTCAAACCATTTCTCATTAAACTTAAAGATCGTAAATCCTCTGTAGAAAATTTATAGTAGCTCTTTGTCTTTGCCATGAGTTTTGATTTATGAGTCTGGTGATTGCATAGGAACACTCTAAAGTACACACCTCACCTGCAAACATTCTCTTGACTGGAGAGGAAATCTCATAGTTAACTTCATTCCAGCCCTTCACCATTCAAGACTGGATGTCCAATAGTCACCTGAAACCTGCCATTCTGCCTTTCTTCATGTTTCCAATGTTGGAAAGGTGCCCACTTTCCTACCACCATTCCTCTCCTTGAATTGTTCCAGTGGTTCCTCAGTATCATTAGAAAATCAAATCACATGGACAAATTCAACATCAGGGAAACAGCATAACTATATCTAAATATTGAAAGCATGTATCCAAATTTATACAATGTACTAAAAGAAGAGAACAAGAAGTACAAACCATGGCCTCCATCAACCAGAGCTCAGTGAGAGCCAAGACAGGCTTCATGATCCTGCATTTTAGATGTCCAACCACCCAAACTCCTTTGAGGGATTCTAGGATTCATTTAAGTTTATCACAGAGATCCTGAGGCCACCAAAAGACAAAGAGTCAGTCAAATGAAAATAGGCCACCTCTAAAATTATAATCACAATAAACAAGTAAATTTGACAGACAAAAGTTATCTGTTCACTTGTTTTATGATTTAATTTCAAATTTGAAAGAAATTCTTTTAGTCTAAAAGAAAGGCTGGCTTCCTCAGAGCTAATTAATTTAGGAGCATGAGTTAGGATCAGGGGAGTAAAATAAGGAATGCAGGAGAACTAAAGCCATCCAGTGGATGAAAGGTGTCCATCTCACAGGACCTTCCAAAGAGCCTGATGAAATCTCAGGACCAATTTCCCCAAAGATGAAAGAAGGAAATATTTGTCCAAACACTACTCAGCAAAGATGATCCATACTTCTGGATCATGCACCTATGAATGCAGAACAAGTTCCCAAAGGTGACCGATGTGGTAGCATCAGAGAAGCTCTGGAGCAGGAGGCAAGAGGTGTGTGCCAGGGTTTTAAGACGAGACATTGGTGGATGGCATCCACCTAAATCTGCTAAAACTTCTTAGCTTAAGAGGTGGGGATGAGAACATTCAAAATGGCACCAAAGATGTATCTGATATAAAATTATAATCAACAGCTTGATGTACACCTGCCCAAACACAAATTTTTAAGACTGCAATTCATTCATTCTTCCATTTATAAGCTCATTCAATAGGTATTTTTGAACATCAAATATATGCTAGTCACTATGTTGAACATGAGGACAGAAAAATGACGACACATAAGCGCTTTGCTCTGTAATAGTCTATTGGGGAGCATTGTGCATTAACTGAATGCTTACAAGTACTGAATCACAATTGTGATAACTGCTAAGAAGGCAAAGGATAGGATGACAAAATTCCCACTCATGAGAATCAAGGAAGAGTTCTCTGAGGAAGAGGCATTTAAGCTCAAATTTGCAGAGAAGGTGAAAAGGGCAAAAGAAGGAGGAAGAGAAGAAGAGGAAAAGAGTTACTAGGATGTTAGGAGACAGAAAAGGGTGAAAAAAATTCCCTTATGACAGAAAACAACAGATACCAATAAATAAATAAATAAATAAATAAATAAATAAATAAATAAATAAATAACAAAACCTGTCCTAAGAGTAAAGAGAAAAAGAGTGAACAGAGAGTGAACAGAGAAAGTCAGTGGGTCTGGAATGCAGTGAGGGGAAGATGTGAGTAAAAGTTGAGGTAGGGAAGCCAGATCACCTAAGGTCTGATAGATCAGAAAAAGGATTTTGGCTTTATCCCAAGGTCAATGGGAACTGATGGAAGAGTTTTGAATAGGATAACACAATGATCAGATTTGCTTTTTTTTTTTTTTTTTTTTTTTTTTTGCTTTTGTGTAAATCGAGATGTAAATACAAGCAGCAGTAATCACCATGTAACTGTACAAATATTGGCAAGAGGGTTGATGGGGTGGGTGCAGTGGAGAGGGGCTGGAGTCTGGCAAGGTATGCAGAGTTCACCTTTTTGTTTGTTTTCAAGGACTAGATATTTGTCTGATTTGATGCCAAGGTAGCATTTGGGTAAACTGGGATGAAATCCCCTTTTAAAACTCTCTGTCTTCTTCCAGAGCTTCAAAAGAAAACATCTCCTCCAGACTAACCTCATATGTGGGTGGTGTTAGGGACCACCTACAGGTATGATTTGAAAGGTGCTAAAAGACCCCTCCTCCCACTCACAGTAAACTTTCTCTGTCTTCCCCCAGTGCCCCAAATTCTACCATCACAATTCTGTTGGTCTGAATTTTCAGTTGCCAAATCTGCTAGTAAGGAGCAATCCACTGGCCTACCCTGCCTTCCTAGGAGTCAGCTGATTGGTTGCATTCTCTCAAGAATGGGAAGGTTTGAAGCTCTTTGCAACCACTGGCCATGCATGGGCATGGAGGGGCCATGAGACTGGATAGACTACAGCAGGAGAGAGTCAGAGGAGCACAATCTCTTTTTTTGACATCATTTTGTCTTGGGTTGGCTCTGGAATCAGCTGGTGTGTGTGGTAAGGATTTATATATAAAAGTATGTAGATTTATATAGTAAAAGTGTATGGATGTGCTCATGATATGCACATAACTTTGTCACATGAGAAACAATCGTGGTAAGGATCACAAGTATTGGAATCAGTCTAACCTAGGCTCAGATCACAAGCTTTGTAGTGCTGGGAAAGTTAAAACACCTCCCCAAAAGGGTGGTTGGGAGTTTTTAATGATATAATCTGTTAAAGCTTTAGCAGTGGTCCATAAATTTTACTTCTATTAATGTTACGCATATGTGCATCCTTGTGCAAGAATGTGTGTGCATAAAGGTGCAGATGTGATCTGTCAGGAAGATAGAATATGTTTAATAACAAGATAGGGAAGGAAGGGAGGATGTTGCCACCCTGAAAGCAGCAGGTGTAGCACTGAAATGGCCCTTTCTGGAGGGTGAGGCGACTGCAGGGCAGCTCACAGAGGACACCCAGCTTTACTAATGGGAGAAATAAAGTGAGGGAACACCAAAAGCCTCACACTATAAGGTATTTCCTTGCGGGCACAGAGTCAAGAGCAGACATAATTGAAGAAGACAAGAAAACAGAATGGGATGTGATGCTGTTGAAGCTCAAAAGGAAGGTTGTTAGGTGCTGTCGAGTCAGTATCCTCATAGTGACCCTCACAGGGTTTTCAATGGCTGAGTGCCTTGGGAGTGGATTGGCAGGCCCTTCTCCCATTTTTGCGGTGCTGGGAATTGAACTCGGGGCCTCAGACACTGCAGCGCAGCACTCTACCCACTGAGCTAAATCCCAGCCCCAAAAGGGAGGTTAAAAGAGTTAAAAGTTGTTGCTGAAACTGACGTGTGAAAATTAAGGCCCAGTGCTATAAAACTGCTCATCTGCTTCAAATGCTCCTTCCTAAAGTTTGCCCTTGTTTTGAGCTTCATCCATGTTTGATTTTGCAGAACAGACATGGAAGAACTTTGAAAAACATAAGTCACCACAGTGTTCTCAGGTGTCTTGGTCTCTCTTTTTTGTTGTTTATTTATTTTGTTTTGGTTGGGGTTTTTTAATTTTTGAAGGGGCTGTTTGTTAGTTGATTGGTTGGTTTCCTGAAACAAGGTTTCATTATATGTAGCCCAGGCTGAACTCAAACTCACCATCCTCCTGCCTCAGCCTCCCAGGTGCTGGGATTGCAGTCATATGCCATCATGCCCAGCTTTCTGTGAAGATTTTTCCATGGAGCTATATCTTTTCCATGTAATAAAAGATTATTACGCTTATGTTGAAATGGAAGATATATTTTAAGAGAGAATTCCAGTTTCTAATTCCAGTTTGTCCTAACTCACCAGGCAACTTCAGAGCATCCCTTGATCTCTCTGGTCATAGATACCTCATCTGCAAGAGGAGCTGATGGGTCAGTTTGGGTGATTATGTTTTGACTTCTTGCCATCCTAGATGAGGTTGAACTCCCTTGAGACATCTCTTCTGTCAATGGCATGGCATTCTCTGACACAACAAAGAAGAGCATAGGTCTCCTGTCTTCTGCTAGCTCTGGCTCCTAGGATGTTACTTTTCCCACTGTGCTCCAGTTTCCTCATCTGTAAGAAAAGGTAATGAAGAGTTCAGTGGATGCTCAGGTTGTTAAAAGGGTTAAGCAGGCTAATATATGTAACGTATTTAGAACAGTGCCTGACACAGATAAGGGCTACCCTGATCACATTAAGTAATATCATTATTTGCTTACTCAATTTGATTCCTTTATGACTTTCTGTAAGATATATTATTGATAAACCAAAAAAATAGAAATATAAGGCATCATTTGGTAATACAAGATGACTATGTGGACAACAGAAAAATTGTAACTCTTGCTTTGTCTTTTTTTTAAAAAGGGGCTTTTCTGTACTTGGATTTCACAAATATGTATATGTACACAGCACTATTAATAATAATTATTATTATTATTATTATTATTATTATTATTATTATTTAAAAGAATTGAAGCAAAGGATCACTAAAGTCCCCTCATCTCTAAATTCAGGGGCTAACTATGGTTTTTAAGGAGTAATATTTTGTAGGTGGCTGGCTTATCCTGGTTATCATTAATATGTTTGACCTTCTCTAGAAATCCTTCTAAAGGTTTGAAACAAACAGTCTGCTTGGCAAGTTCATACCTGAGCAGGTTGCAGCTATTTGGATAGGGCAGAAAGCTGGAAAAATAGAAATATAAACTTTGTAAACATTTGGCCTTAGCAGCTGACTTTACGTTTTGCCTTTGAGAACCTTTTCCCAGAAAGTGACCCAGTAACATGAAGGAAAGAACAGCAGCAGAGTGTACTGAGAGAGGAGTGTGGCTGGCAGGCAGAAGCCTGGCAGTGAAGGCGTTAACAAGGCCGGGTAAGGCGATCTCTACAAATGAGCAGGTCCTCTGAGTTGTGGAAGTTTTCAAAGTGGCAGCAGCAGCGGCACCTGGGGAAGAGGAAGGCAGTTGGAGGGAACGCGTCCTTTCTGAGCAGAGGATTGGAGAGGCTAACTCCGCAGAGGTTGAAGGCCCCAGGTCAGTGACCCCTACGCACCTCCCCACTCCGAGACGCTGACGTCTTTGCAGAGGAGTCCCACCCTCCGTGCCTTGTCTGCTCTGGTTACTGTGGGGCCTTCAGCCCTCCTGCCAGACCACCCTGGTGCGGCACACATCCAAGCCCTGGCACTGGTGAGGGACAGCTGACTTCTACCCAGGGGACTGTTCTAAACCGGAGGCTTGGTTTCAGGCATCCAAAAGGAAACTGCTTCCGAAACCAGGATTGTTTCTTGACCACACACACATCCCTACCTGTACATGCTGCTTCCTCTCGGTTTTTACAGGTTGTGACCACAATCCAGAATTCCCCTGAGAACAATTGTCAAAGTAACTAAACAGGCTGCGCGACTTTACCTTGTGGGAGGAAGACTGTTTCTGAGCCTAAGATAATCTGGGCGAGGAGAAAGAAAGGGAGAGAGGGGAGGGGTAGGGAGAAAGTGGAGATAGGGAGGGAAAGATAGAGAAGAAAAATGAAAGAAAAAAGCTTCCAAGTACCCTAAGGCAAAAGTATTTTTTGAAAATATGTTTTGGGTAGGAAATTTTCTTGTATATGGCTAGAACAAAATAGTGGAAAAAGAATATAGTGAGGGAAATAATTCTACATCTGCATGAGAATTGGATAAACTTCCCTAACTAAGCTTATCTGCACGTGGTGCAGATAGTAAATCTAGGGGGAAGGAGTAGATAGATTGCCCTACAGAAACTACATTCCACGGGGCTTTAATCTAAGAACTAAGGCTGCCTGTCGCCCCAGGCAGGGATGGGGCCCCTTCGCCCAGGGGTAGAGGGAGTGGGGGTCGCTGGGTCGGCAGGCGGGTTTTGCCTCTCTGCCCTCTCAGTACACACAGAGGCAAGGATCAGTCAGTGGCTGAGCGGAATGTTCCCTCTGATCCTTGCAGCAGGCAAAGTCAAGTCTTATACCTGCTAGCACTGAATCAGAATGAGTCATCTGAAGCTCCGGTTCCGGAACAAAGTACTTGCAAACTGCCTTATGAGACACTGCCTCCATGTAGGTGGGACACACCTCTCAGAGCAGTCACATTTTTCTTCCTCCCTTCCTTTCTCCTTCAAGCAGGCAGGAATTCTGACGCTCTCCAGAGACCGGCTCTGCCCTCTCAGCTGCCCTTACAATGTGGGCCCTGCTCCTCCAGATGGGGACTGGGGTTTTAAAATAAAATGGATGATTTGACGTTACTTGATCTTCTGGAGTGCCCTGTGTGCTTTGAAAAGCTCGATGTCACAGCCAAAGTCCTCCCTTGCCAGCACACTTTCTGCAAACCATGTCTGCAGAGGATCTTCAAGGCCCACAGGGAGCTGAGGTGCCCGGAATGCAGGACCCCGGTGTTCTGCAACATCGAGGCGCTGCCGGCCAACCTGCTGCTGGTGCGTCTCCTGGATGGCGCGCGCTCAGGACGGGGCTCCGGGGGCAGCGGCTCCTTCCGCAGGCCTAGCGTGCTGACCGCACAGGACAGCAGGAAAAGCAGGACCAGCCCCAGAAGTCTCCACGCCAGCCCTTTCCGGCTTGTACCCAGTATCAGAATTCACATGGATGGGGTAAGAAAGACCTCGCCTGTTACTCTCATGTCCACTTGGAGGTTGGATGTGTGTGTCCTGGGATCTGGGGCTAGTCTTCTTTCGGCTGCAGGTGGGGTGCTGCACTGAGTCCTCAGAGATAAGTTTCGTGAGCAGTGATCACTTTACTGAGACTTGGCGGAATCCTGAGCCTATCTCATCCACCTGAGAATTCCCCTTCGAACTTCCAAAGCTTCCTAGGTCTCCTTGCTTCTTGTCCAGGGATAATAGAACAAGGAAAGCCTTTTAGATTATAGTTTTGGTCATTTGTTTCTGTTGCTGTGAGGCCAACCCAGTGCATAGGAAATGCCCGCAGGGCGAGAAAACAGGTGAAAATAAATCCAAGTGCTGGTTGCTTTGGAGATCCCTGAGAAGTTCCCAAATGTCAGATATTGTCTGAATTTTCCCAAATCCATCCTCCCACCCATAGACATAAAGTGCTATTATGACAATGCTCATTCATAACCTGCTAGAACCTATCAAGATACTTGACTCCCAAGATCCTGGTGGAGGGAAGTATCTATATGGGTGACAGATTGATGGTAAAAGCTGGGCAGTGGAATACAACAGACGTGTATAAGAGCCCTGCAGATGCATCTTTACAAAACAGAAGAAACACAAAAAATGCCACATCCGGGGCTGCAGTAAAAAAATAAAAAATAAAATAAAATAAAAAAATGAACAGACCCAGTCAAGCCACCCAGGAGATTACCCAGTAATGACTTTTTGCCTAAATAATGTGAGTTCCTCTGTCCATATCTGCAAGCACCCTCTCAGGACTTTATCTCACCTGGCAGGAGCCTTGTTGTGGGATGCTGTCTAAGGGCACATCCCAGAGGGAAGATGTGGTCCCTGGAAGTCCAGCAGGATTATTTGCACCGTCACCCCTATAGTCACTGTGCCAAAGAGCACAGAGAAAGCTGTGGCTTGCATTGCTGGCATACTTAGAAAATGAAAGCTGCATTCTTTGAAGTCTCCCCTAAAGCAAGCTTTATTTTGGTAGCAGGGTCCCATGACCCTCTGCTCTGAAGAGGAGCAGAGAGTAGGAGGCGTTTGCAGGGACCCCCTCCTCTAACATGGGAGCCTTACCATGTGTCTTTGGAACAATTTTCTAATGCTGTCCTTCTTGGAGCTCATCTCTCCCTGCATTCAGTCACAGTACCTTCAAGCTACCCATGTGGTAGAGATAGATGTAGGTAAATATTCAAAACCAAGAGCGGAGAGAAGCTAGACATTGGTGTGATCTCTCCACTGTCGATGTTTTCATCGCGGTTGTGCTTGTTGTGTGTGAACACATTCCAGAAAAGGGCTGGGCACTTACCCCTCTTTAAGTCTCCCCATTAATCGTGGTCTGGTCATCAATTAGAATCCACAGCACTGCAACGGTGGAGTGAGGGTGGGAGGAGCAAACTTTTCTCAAACGTGCCTTTCTCAGGGTTATCAAATCCCCCCTTGAATGCCTGAGACCCAGAAACCTCTCCCCTCCCTGCTTCCTGCAAAGGTCTGACTTGCATTTCAGGAGACGGTCTTCACTCGCTCGCTAGGGAAATGTTGGCAGCCTAGGAGGAGGCAAGTTCCTCATCAGTTTCACATACTTTTGTTCAGGTTTTCATCTTTTGCCATGTGGCTGTACTGCTAAGAAAAGTGGATCCACAGCTACCAAGTTTTTGAACCACAGGTGATTTGCAGGCACAGGGGATTTGAGCTGATCCTATATGAGAGAAAGCCAGTAGGCTACTGGGCGTCCTTGGGTCTCTTCAACAGGGACTTGAAGCATCAGACTGTGGAGATAGTGATGTGTGTGTCCACCTCCATGCTGCTCTAGATCAAGGCCTGTCATGAGGCTGAAACACAGAAGCAAGGCTTTAAGGGCTCCTGCTATCAGGCAGGACCTAGGGTAGTAATGAAGCTCTGCAAAAGAACACAGCTGGCAGCCCCCGGCCCCATCACCCTGTCTCCTTCTTTTCCTGACCTCTCCTTTCTTGAATTGCTCATCTCATCCCTCTTGCCTCTCTCTGTGGGAATATGAACAAACCCATTCCTGGATGTGAATATGGCGTTATTATGCAACCTGTTTCTATTCTCACAAATATAACTGTCTTTCCTATAAATGTGAAAGCAACAATGCATCCCTCAGTTAAGAGAACTGAGGATGGTCTGGATGCCACACTCTGTTCTGAGAGTCAGAGAAATTGCCCTCAATCCACTCCTCCTGAGCTACTCGCCCTCTGTGCCTCAGTTTATCCAATCTAGCCAATAGCTGGTAATATTTGTTAACCTGTTTCCTCTAAGGCAGTGTGGAAATTATCTCTGCAACATATTGTACATCTTAGAAAACATCTGCCAGGTATATGCTAAGCATCATCATTATCATTAATTTAAATTGGCCGTGTGACTTTGGACAAGCCACTTACGTTGGCTGGGTCTCAATTTAAAATTCTGTAAAGTGGGAAAATGTATGGTAAAAACAGAGAGCCATTGTAAGGCTTAACTAATTAGTATTTGCAAAACACATTGAGAGCCTTAGATGAAAGGCATTTGGAAGATCTTTATCATAGTAAACATTATTATTGACTGTTTATTGTGCCCTGCCATGCATGAAGTATTCTACAAAACACAGGAGTTACAGCCCTTGCAGGAGAGTATAACAAGTATTATTATGAAACTTTAGTCTATGATGAGTCCAGGCCAGGATAATACTAAGTATAAAGTACTTCCCTCAGAGGGCATAAATAACCTGTTGTCACAGGGTACCATTTTGTAAAACACCTCTTTGAGAGGGCTCACTGATAACCTGGCACTCTGAAAGAGTTTATTTAACTTCCTATCCATGAGCTTCTTAAGCCCAAAGTCTGTTCTGCTCAGCTAGGCTCATCTAAAAAACAAGCTCATCAAGATCTTTCTGTTGTCTCCAGAAGGCCTGATGCATCTCTTGCCAGCCAGTATGCTAGGGTGGAACCAATAGTCACACCTCATAGTGCCAACCCAAGAGAGAGAAAAATTAGCCCATTGTGCCTACACATCTAAATCCCTCCCAAGATGATTGTGTAAAAAGAAAACTTGAGAAATGGCTGCAGGTTTTTACAGTATGCAATTATTTCAAACCAACAAGTAATATCAGTGGACTTGGAAGCATCCCTTTCAGTGAAAATCCCACTGGTTCTTAGTCCTCCCCATAAAATAGTCAAGCTAAGCTGGGCACAGTGGCTCATGCCTGTAATCCCAGTGGCTTGGGAGGCAAAGGCAGGAGGATCTCAAGTTCAAGACCAGAGGCAGTCTGCCCACTAATTGTGGTCTGGTAACTTAGCAAGACCCTGCCTCAAAAAGTAAAAAAATGGGCTGGGGTGCAGCACTTGCAAAGCATGCAAGCGCGAGGCCCTGTATTCAATCCCTAGTATCACACACACACACACACACACACACACACACACACACAAAATAGTCACGCTAAAGGAACTCTGCAAGCCTTTGAAAGGATTATGAGTTGCTAAAGAGCTGATCTCTTTTCCTCCTCACTCAATTACACTTTAATAACTTTTCTGAATTAGGACAGGCAGTAAAGCAGAGATATTAAGAATCTACAGATTTTGGTCTGAGAAATATCAAAATTCAAAATCTGTTTCTGCCCCTCAATAGTTATGTACCTTGGGTGAGTCACTTAAACCTCAGGCCCTCCAATTCTCCATTTGTAAATTGAAGATAATAGTGGTACCTACCTCAGAGAGTTGTTGTGCGAATTAAATGAGATGATTCATGTCAATTAGCTCTTAGCACATTGACTAGCTCGTATTAAGTGCTCAATAAATATTAGCTGTGGTTGTTATTGAAGTGACTCAACACTTTCTACCCTAAATGGTATGTCCTCTCTCACCTGGTTGTTAATCAAGTGCCACCCCAAGTTGGTCTTTGGTGCCTTGATTTCTGACATGTGTTGTTTACCTCCAAATGATCTGTGGCCATAGTTAAGATCTGTGATTTTGTTTTCCAGCATGTGCTGGCTTCATAGCTCACTTCCAGGATCCTTAAGGAGTGATGAGATGATTGTAGAAGAAAACTCCCTAACTTCACTTCCTCAAATAGGCCAATTCAAAGAAAATGCACACCCAGCATAAGAACCTGGTCCACTTCTCCCGCGACACTGATTCTTCATTCACTTTGCCATCTTTCCAATTTTCCTGCCCCTCTGTTCTTCAGCATAAGTGTTGCCACTCTGGGTCTTACAGGGCTGTACTCTCTCCCTACAGTGTTAATTTTCATGCCAATCCACACATTCCTGTCTTACTCACCCCTTATCAGCCAGAACACACCTGCCACCACCAGCACATAGACCAGGTGGTTTTGTCCTAGAAACTTTCCCAGCTGGTGTTGCAAGCAACTGAGGAAAGAAAATGGGGTCAGAAAGCTCATTAGGGAATTGAGGCTGGGTAGAAACCAGAAGTGGCTCAGCCTCTTTCCTAGGTCTCAGATGTTGTGTTCTGAGCTGTGATACAGATCGTGGTTTTGCTAAATCTGCAAGGGGATTAAAATCATCCCAGGACCCTTAGAACAGCAGGCAGGTGCCACCTGGGACAGCAAGGACCATATGTGGTAGGTGGAGAAAGACAGATAAGTAGAGGGTGAGGTTGAGCAGTCAGGAGACCCAGATGATTTTCCAGCTACACTCACATTTGCAAACATTTTTTAAAAACATAACGCCCTAAATTGGCACTGCCACCAACCACTCTTAATGCACCAAATTCCCAGCTACAATTTCCTTCCTTTTATTGCTCACTATAAGTGTTTATGGATTTATGGTCAAATGGTGCTGGGTTTGTGCTGGGATTCAATCATTAGCCATGAGGCCTTAGGGAGGTCCTTTAACTTCTCTGATCCTCGGTTTCTGTATTTGTAAAGTGGGGAAAATAATGGCATATAAATACCATAAGGCTATTGTGAGTTTAAAATGAGATAATGCATAAAAAGAGCTTAGCACAAGTACCCAGTACCTAATAGATGCAAATAAATGTTAGCAACAGTAACAAAACAGTAACAGTACAGAAGAAAATCATCTGGCACTGGAGCACTCATACATAGTATTCAGGTGTCACCATTAACAAATTAAGCAAAAGAGATTCAGAAAATTATCAAAAGGAAAGAGAATACTCCAAAAGGCAAAACTATAGTAATGGAAACCACATGAGTGGGTGGGGGAAGATCTGACTATCCTGGGGCAGCCTGGGGGAGTTTTATGGAGTGATAGAATTGTCCTACATTGTCATTGTGGTGGTTCTGAAATGACTCTGTATATCTATTAAAACTCATAGAAATAAGCACCATGAGAACAATAGTCAATTTTACTGTATGATCATTTAAAAATGATATTGAAAAGAGGAAAGAGACCTCCTGCACATTTCTTTTAGTGTTTGCCTGATTCTTGCCTGGCCCACTCCGATTTCCTTTCACCTCTATGTGTACTTGGTCAGTGCAGTTTCTGGGAAGGGCTTTGCTTGCCATCTTTAGATGATCAGAGTAAGTCTTGCAGGTGGGTTCCTCCCTGTTGTAGAGAGCCAAATGTTCCATCACCTGTTTCGGTTTTCTCGGTTTTCTCCTTGGTAAAAGATGTCTGGCCAAACACAGCAGCTCATTCCCCCTAGGATGGCCTAACGTCTGAGGGAGTGGGCGGGGCACAAGGTTTTCCTTACTCAACCTCAATTATCCACCACGTGAACTGAGGGGATGGCCTCTAAGGATTAGCCAGTGCATATTTGTGTGTTGTTTTGTCTCCTCTTAGGAGAGGTTGCCTGTCCACGTGCCCCTTCCCACTATAGAGATTTTGAAAGGAGGGAAAGGACTTGTTCAGCCCATGACTGTGAAGAGCATCCTCATCCGACCCAGTCTAGGGGCCATTAAATTGCTTCAGGCTTTGCTGAATTCCACTCCGTTTCTTCTCCTTTTCTTTCCCATTTTTAAAATTCGTGCTTATAACCCTAGTCTTGAGCTGGGGTTTAGCTCAGTTGGTAGAGTGCTACTCTAAGGTCTATGAGGCCTTGGGTTTTATCTCCAGCATCGTGAAAATGGAAGAAGGATGTGGCAGTCTACTCCCAAAACAATCCCAAAAACAATCAGCCATTGAAAACCATATGAGGGTCACTATGAGCCAAACTCTCGACTTGATGGCCCCTAACAACACCACCACCTGAGACCAGACTTTCGTGAAGTGTGTTGTGTAAACTCTTAATGGATATTCCACAACACTCTAGTGTTAAATAAACCTGAGATTAAAACAAAGCTAAACTTTTTTTTCTTTCAGAATGTTGCAAGACTTTTGCTGCAGAACTTTTGGGGAATTATATCTTGAATTTAGCACCCGTCTGTCCTTTTATTTGTTAGCACCTTAGTAATAATAATTGTCCATGGAACAAAACTTGGAAAGTGCTGTTTCAGACTTAATATACTCAGTCATAATGCAAAAGATATTTTTAAACGACTCTGAAACTCACTATCACCATCCTCTGCAGCATTTATTTAGTTCCCACTAGTTTACAGCTATCAGCACTATGGTAACCTACACAGCAAAGTAAAGATCTCCCCCTTCCAGTGCTGTCTAACTCACACTAGTCAGCAAATCAACTACTCAGCATACATGCATACAAACATACGTATCCACAGGTGCTTATATATGTGTATGTGTGTATATAAATCAGAGATGTTGATACTGATTATAATATATTATCCACTATAAGGTATATTGTTTGTCTATTTCAGCTCTTAGTGGAGAAAGGAAACATGACCATGTTTGATGCTCACTGTCAGATACATCCAATTTTGAAGGGTTGAAATGTGAAAAAGTCCTACTAAAAGTATATGTTGTCTCATTCCATTTATATAAAATTCTAGAAAAGCAAAAATATAGTGATTTGAGGCTAATGAAGATTTTATGTGCTAGTATGTAGGTTTACTAGAATTCTTCCAAATGTGTAGTTAAAATGGGTACATTTTTGTCTATAAATTCTAACTCAATACAATTGATACAGAAAAAGAAGTCTTAGACACGAGAAATTATGGTATGTGAAACTGTCAGCTGGTGAGGTGGTTCTACTGGACGGAAATGAAGCTTAGTCAATAAAAAGAAACTTCCTAAAAAAAAAAAAAAGGTGTTTTAAGGATTGAGATGAATTAGTCAAGGAATGAAAACACAGGGCCTGTTCTGGGCATGTGGGCGCTAGGAAAGGCAGGACAGGGCAGAGAAATGCTGAATTAAAATGGAAGTTAGAGGAGAGGAAGAGGGAAACAGATGGAGAATGTCTGCCTAGATACCTACCAGACACCTGCCTTCTTATCAGGGTGACTGGATACCACTCGGAAGATGCATGTCAGTTGCTCTCTGTAATAAAGTCTCTCCAACAGCCATCATGCCAAACTGGTTACATGTCATCCTGTGCCCTACCGGCTGTATCTACAGCAACTTGGTGTATTCAGTACAGCCAAACACGATCTCTCTGCTGCAAGTGTGTGGCTGAGCTCCCTGGGAAACTGAGGAGCAGTCTCCATGTCACTGGCAGACAGAGCCATTATTTTCTATTGAAATGGTCAGGTTACCTGATAACCCTAGCATGTGGGAACACCAGCCAGGGCATCCATAGCAAGTGATCGAACAGGGCAAGAAAAGACAAGGCCCTTCATGAGCCTGTGTCTATGTCAGCCTCCGGGGTCACACTGCTCCAGATCTCCAGCTAAGAAGCCAGAGCACTCAAGAAACATTTTCCCTAGTGCTTTCTATGCACCAGGTTCTGTCTTGAAAACTCACACCAAGAATGCTCATGGGCTCTGACTCCAAGACTCAAATAGTAACTGAGTTCATCTCAAATAGTAACTGAGTTAATCTCATATCTCTGTCACTTCTCCAATCTTTTTTCCAGACACCAAAGACTTATCTTTCAATACTGTGCTCACAGCCCCTCGACCATAGCCTAGCCCATATTGTTGTTGTTGTTGTTGTTGTTGTTGTTGTTAGGTGCCATCAAATTGGTGGCCAACTCATAGCAACCCTATGTACAACAGGTGAAACACTATTGTTAGTGCTTCTCTGCTATTTCTAGGGTTTTCAAGGGCTGATTGATTTTTGGGAATGGGTTACCAGTTTTTCTCCCAAGCCTATGGCACCTGGTGTTCCCAGGTGGTCTCTCATCCAAGTACTTACCAGGCCCGACCCTGCTTAGCTACCAAGATCTGATGGGGTAGGATGCCAGAGTGCTATAGCTGCAGCCCATATTAAGAACCCCAAAATATTTATCAAATGGTTATTGTTGCTAGGTGTCGAGTCATGTCTGAATGATAGCAACCCTTATAGGGTCGTTTTGTTTTTTGTTTTTATGTGGTACTAGGGGTTGAACCTAGGGCCCCCCACTTGCATACTTTGCAAGTGCTGGACCACTGAACTGTACCCCAACCCATTTTTTTAGTTTTTGAGACAGTGTCTTGCTAAATTATGCAGACTGCCTCTGGTCTCGAACTTGTGATCCTCCTGTCTCTGCCTCCCAAGTTGCTGGGATTACAGGTGTGGGCCACCGCGCCTGGCTCAACCATTATAGGGTTTTTGATGACTGATTGCTTTGGGATTGCCTTGGGAGTGAATTGCCACATCCTTCTCCCCCCCCCCCCTTTTTTTTTTCTGGTGCTGGGAATCCTACCCAGGACCTCAGAGACTGCAGAGCAGCGCCCTACCAACTGAGCTAAATTCCAGCCCTTATCTAATGGTAGATTAAATAAATAAACAAATTCATGTCATAGGAATCATGAAATACCTCCTCATGGTACACAAATGGGTCCTTCATGAATTAAGCCATTACGGAGCTATGTGGAGAATGAGCACATAGACAAAAAGTATGTGGTGGATGAAATACTCTTGATGTGAATCAACTCATTAAACACCTTTTTGGGTGACAAACATCACTCTCTGGAAAACCCAGTGGGCCAGGTTCAAAATCACTTAGCTCATGAACTGCTAACTTGAGGAAGATAGGAAATGCCACTCTATACATGGCTTAACTCCTGTGTCATACACCATAAATTCCATATGCTCTTTTGGTTTTGGAAGAGTCACTTTATCATGAGTTAATTGATAGTCACCAGGAGGCCAGTGACAAAAATGTAGAGGCAGAACTTCCCTGGCTTCCACTATGAAGGGAAAGCAACATTTCAGGTGGGAATTTGGCCCCTGTACTTCTCTTGCTGCCCGGACCCTAAGTATATAATTTTTCAACAATTATATTTTTACTGTGGTAAAATATGCTGCTGCTGCTGTTAGGTGCCGTCAAGTCGGTATCCGACTCATAGCGACCCTCAGAGGATTTTCAATGGCAGACTGTTTCGGGATTGCCTTGGGAGTGGATTGCCAGGCCCTTCTCCCATTTTTGCGGTGCTGGGAATTGAACTCCGGACCTCAGAGACTGCAGCGCAGCGCTCTACCAACTGAGCTAAATCCCAGCCTGTGGTAAAATATACATAGTATAAAATCTACCATTTTAGCTTTTTCTAAGTGCACAGTTCAGTAGTATTAAGTACATTCACATTGTGCAACCATCACACCTATCCATCTCTAGAAATTTTTCATCTTCTCAAACTGAAATTTTGTACCCATTAGACAACTTCCCATTCTCCCCTCCCTCCAGCACACGTATTTGTGTGTGTACAGTATGTGTGTATGTGTGTGTGTGTATATATATATTCATATATATATACATATCATGTTTAACTCTTTCTGAAAAGAGGAATAGGTGTTTTAGTATCATTTTTAAATAGGTACTCCAATTTTCTGTTGCTTCTGACTAGACTTACAATAAGATAAGTAAACAAGATAACATGACTCAGAAGAAAGTTTCTGCATTCATGTGTGCTGACTGTGTGTTTCTGGATAAGTTACTTAGCCACTCTGAGCATGGAAATAACAAGGCTTACCTCACAGGGTTGCCTGCAGCCGATCCCGTGGAATCCGATCCCGTCAGATCTCGGAAGCTAAGCAGGGTTGGGCCTGGTTAGTACCTGGATGGGAGACCGCCGGGAACACCGGGTGCTGTAGGCTTGGGAGAAGGACCTGGCAACCCCCTCCCAAAAATCAATCTGCCATTGAAAACCCTATGAACAGCAGAGAAGCACTGACAATAGTGTTTCCCCTGTGGGACAGAGGGTCACTATGAGTCGGATACCGACTCGATGGCACCTAACAACAACAACAACAACAACAACCTCACAGGGTTATTGGGAAGATTTACTGAGCCAGTATTTATAAAGTGCTTAGCCCTGGGCCTGGCACCAAGTTAGCTCCTAGTAAGGCTAACTATCTGCTTGGACTCATCCAGGTAGATTTATCTTTTAAAGTACCATCACACTTAGTGCTATTTCCCTGTGCTGCAGACATGGGGATAATGATGATCATGGCATCTTTTGGAGGATAAATCAAGATAGTTCTTCCAGGAATTAACTTGTTTCACAGGGCCTGACACATACTAAACTCAGTAGGTATTGTCTAATTTGTATTTCCCACGTCCCATTCACTCAAAAGACATGTACAGAATGCCTTTGAATATGAGACATGATGTTTGTCTTCAAAGAGCTCGTGATTGCTTGGGAGAGATAGCCATGTAAATTAATAATTGTGATATAATTAATAAATCTTAAAATAAAGGTGGTCATGGTGTGTTAAGACAGCACAGGCGATAGCCCCTACCAACAGAGTAGATGTGTGAAGGTCTTACTGTGTGTCATTGACTGAGCTGAGCACTCCCATGTGTGGATGCCCCTTTAACTCTACATCCAACCCACGGAGATGGGTACCACTTGTATCTCTACTGCAGACATAAGAGGTTTGTCCTCAGTCAGTGTTGATGTGAATAAAATAAAATAGGAGAATATGATTACAAGTCAAACTTCAGCATCCCTGTAGTATTTGTGGGAGTATTCGGAAAAGTTACTAAGATTGAACTTCTTAAAAATACACATGGTCTGATCCATCATCAGAAACCCATGACTCTAAGGACTGCAAACTCCAGAATCACCTAGTCACCTGTACATTCAGGGTTGAGTGCTGGCTTCATGGTCCCAATGCCGTTGCCTTTGAAAAATGTGCCTTCTTGATGTCATTGATATGGACAGCATGCAGGGTCAAGAGAAAGGGATAAGAGAGCTTGGGACATTCATTGTTCCCCTTTCCTGAAAGGCTAATCAGAAAACTTTAGCCTACAGACAGGAGAAATAAAGCAGATAATCCCAGGGTGCCTGAAACAAGCCACCCAAGCTGAGGACATCAGCCAAGCTGCCAGTGTAAGGAAAGGCAAGGGTGAGGTGGTCTGCCTGACCAGGAAGCTGCCTCAGGCAGCTGACTGCACCCCATTCTCAGGTCTTGGTGTAGCTTTCATTGCTCTGGGGAGGCAGCCCTCTGTTTTATACATCAGGTCAGCTGTAGGTTCCTCCTCAGGTCCCCAGGGTCCCCAGGGATTGCCCTCTAGTCTGCTTAGCCTGTGACAGGCTGCATAATACTCTCTGTTCACCTGGCCTTCCTACTAGACTGTGAGCTCCATGGGTAAGGAGAGGTCTTGTCTTCGGTATACCTAGCACAGTACCTGAAATGCAACCAGCACTCATTAAATATCTAATGATTGAATGCATAATGTTTGCCAAATTGCAAGAAACTGCAGTCAAATTCACCAGCCTTGAGGCTGAAGAGCTCCTCCTGTCTTCCCACGAGGCCAGAAGAAGATACACCCGCCATTTTGTCTCCAGGGTGCCTACCAGTCTCCAGTTGGCAAGGGTGTTTCTTGACTTAAGGCCAGGTGTGTTAGGAATGGCATGTAGGTGCTTGCAGGGGATTCAGGGGTAATTGGAAGGTGAAAAAAAGAAAAACAGTCAAACCTGAATGGAGCCAAATTATAAAGAGAACACCAAGTGACTGTCATACGGAAACCTTCTGAGCAGGTTGCCCTGTTTTTTGCAGAATTAAGAATGATATTGCCTTACACATAAAAATATTTTAATTGGTTGCCAAGGCAATGTGACAGGATCACTGGGCGCAGAGCAGGAATAGAACTCCACAGGGCTGTGTTTGGGAAGGATGTTTAACTGCAATTTTAACAACCTTCCTAGGTAGGAGAAAGATGAGGTAACAATAAATCTTATTTGGGACTTTTGCTTAATAAACAGGAATGGCAGAGAAATGGAGAGGAAGAAGAAAGAACTTCCTTTCTCCATTCTCTAGAGAAGCAAGAAAGGTAAACTTCCAGATTCCAAATCTCTCCTTGGAGTGAAGAATTCCCATGAATAGGGAAGATACAAGTAAGTTGATTCCTTGCTCAAAAGGAGGAGGAATAGGGTGAGAGAAGAATGGAAGGGGACAGCAATGTTCTTTTCTTCTTGAGAGATTATAAAAAGGATACACAGTATAGGGGACTGTGTTTTAATAACAACAACAACTAATTTCCTATCTCTTCTTTTTACTTCCCTTGGCATAAGAGAAGATTTTCCAATTAAACATATTTCTTTCTATCACATTATTTTTGTTTTCTGAAGTCTTCAAGAGACTAGGATTTTGTTTTTGTTTTTGTTTTGCAACCATTAGACTTGATGGTTGAAACATGTCCCAGCATTCTTACTTTTCTCCATTCCAGTTGCTGTCCTAAGATCTGGAGAATGGAGTAAACCTAGTCAAGTGGAGTGCTTGTTCAGATTGTTTTGGCAAAGAAGGAAGGACCAGGAAAATAGAAGCCAGCAAAGAGGTGGATATAGTTGTTAATCATCACCTTAATAATTACTATGATCACATAACACATGCCATGTTCCAGGAACTCTGCAAAATAGACATATTTTCCTTTAATCTTCCCCAAAGTCCCTGGAGGTCTGTAATGTTTTCCCATTTTACAGGTAAGAAAACTGCTAGGAAGTGGCAGGACTAAGACTTGAACCAGATCTACCTGAATCCAGGAATAGGCTCTGACTAGGTCAGGCAAGGTGACCAAGGCCAGCATAATGTTCTCTTGGAACTCCCTGGAGCCCTACACCATCTGCCATTGCTGGTCAGTTCCTGCTGGCACCTGTATTACCATTCTAATGTCAATAAG